>JAHZNA010005078.1:0-38942 GCA_027743935.1 Sinodicranocentrus sp. ZH6 | reverse complement strand
CTAACAACAATTCGGATCCCATGAAGTTCTAGCAGCTTATCATTAACTAACGTTTGCTTAGCAAACGCTGGCCTTCTAGTCCTTACATAAGCACAAAATTAACCGCAACACATTTCTCTATAGATACCCGTTCTCACAGCCCTAATTCAACTCACCTCACGCAGCAGGTCTTGTTCAAGCTGGTGGTAAGCGAGGAGTTTCCTTCTGCGGAATTTCCTCACTTCCAAATCCAGATAATCCTTATGATTTCTGATCATTCGTTGCTCTTCTTGCTGCTCTTGTTGCTTCAAGCTATCTTTCTGACTTCTATAAAAACAAACAATACGTAATACGTCCATATTTTGATTACACTTTATTCCTAAGAAGCTTCATCTATTTATACTATTGTTTTTAAGAATTTCATACTGAAGTGTAGCTTCACGCTGCCGTTTGGGCGTTGATTCATCTTGGCTCAACTCCTTCTTCCACCTTTCTTTGTTTTGCTTGTATTCCTTTCTCTTATGTAGCTCGAAATTCTTTCGCTCTTGCTCCTGTCGAGCGACTATCTCCTTTGTGAGCCGTTTTTCTGCGCTCTGATTTTGCTTGATCTTCCTGTCTAACTCTTGTTGGTGTCTTGCTTGTAGTTTTTCCAGTTCCTTGGAAAATTGCTGCAGTAAATTTTCATACTCTGAGTCAAGCATTTTTCTGTGAGCTTCCATTTCCAGGCGACATTTCTCTTCGAGCTTGAGCAATGCACTTTGATGTTCCCTTCTCATTCGTTTGTAGCCACTCATTTGCTCATACATATCTTCTTGCATATGTTCTTTTTGTTGTTTAGTCACAATTGAAGTGGTTCGTATCGTAGCAAAATTGTTGGGGATACGTTCTACAGAAGATGAGTAAGATGCCTACGGAGAAAGTACAAAACACTTGTAAACATGAGCGCTGTGCCTGTGAAAAGTGAATGCGAAAAAATCAAAAATGCTTACAATGGAAGCGCGGGTTCTTGGCCTGACAGAAGGTGGTGAGAAATGATTGGCAGGGTCATCGTGGTCAAGATTGGGTGGGATGGAATTAGTTGAAGATGACTGAGATGAAGCGGCCACCGACTGCACGCTTTGCTGTGATGTGATACTGTTACTCTTACTACTGTCTCCTCCTGTCAGCACTTCATCTACATTTTCTGGATAAGCAAATTGTAAAAATACACCGGTATGATAAGAATGAGCTCCACGTTTAGTGTAAAATAAAGATGTGAAAGTTAAAATGTATACTTGTTTTTGATTTTTAGAACAATTATACTTGTGAAAGTAAACAGAATAAAAAATTCAGTGTTAATCACTTGCCTTTATATCTCCCTTCCCATTTCCACCCTCATCTAACTTGGACATACCCATGCTGTGTGTTCTTTTAGGTAGCAGCCTTTGTACTCGATTGTGTTCGGATGCTTAAGAAGACGAAGGAATCGAATCTCTTTCAGAATGTCCTGCCACTTGTCCATCGACTGCTTTCCAGTGTAGGACATCTTCTTGATGGCCACGATCTCCTTCGTCTCCCGGTTCCGAGCGAAGTACACAGCTCCGAAACTGCCATGACCTATTTCCCTCAAGTCTTCAAATATTTTCTCGGGATCCTCACGATCGAATAGCTCCGCTACATCCGGGTCTTTCAAACTTCCTGGTCTACAGGAAAAAGAAAACCAGCGACTGAAAAAACTACTTTCTCTCAACATTACTTTCTCCAAAGGAAAATAGCAGCCATGCTGTACCTTGACATTAAAGACTTTCGTCTGCTATCCGGTGGATCCATGTCTCCAATTCTTCTAAACGCTTATGTGTGAATCCGAAGATTCACCTTTTGAAATTCCTCCGCTGGTGCAGGCTCACTCCTATTGCAGGAGGAGCGGCCCGTTTATTCATTGGGCTCCGTAGTAATTTCGCATTCGCCCCTTTAAATATTTCCCACTATATTTAAGTGAGAAGGAGCTACTGGAACTACGTCGATTTCCCCACGGAGCAGGCACCAACACACCAAACTAATGCGGGACTCCCCTCCTCTTCCCACCTCCACAACTTAAAAAAGTATTTTCGGCCACAAAGGGCCTACTGCCTCAACTCAACTAAAATTTGCTAGAGAGCTCTCACCGATCACAGCTTGGTCAAGTTTTATCATCTTCTTCTCATCTTTAAAATTAATTGCGGCCCTTTTAGGATGGATTTGGCCGATATCCACTTTACATTTTGCTAGCTTCGGGATTCCTCCACATTCACAGACTCGGGCCTGGTGAACGGGAAACTGATGGAGCGGAAAATGCCCGTCATCAAGATACTGGAGAATTTTATGGTTTCCAGAACAGAGTCCCAGCTCTGTATGTGATAATCCTCCTGAAATTCCTGCAGTAAGGTTCAGAATAGGAATTCTTACGATGATTCTTCAAAAATGCAGAACTTGGCAAACTTTAACTCCGAAAATTTATTTCCTCTCGCAGATATCTTCATGCCGAGTACAAAAAATTTCTCTCTGACTAGGCTGATGGAAATTAAGCCTGCAGCCCGTCGGATCGTACTGTCCTCGGGAAAGAGACAAGTACTATGTCTTAGTGTTTTAGAGGTCAGAGGTCAGGAGACCGAGTTGTTATTATTTATGAATGTATGTACAAGTGCCCATCATCATCATTCAATAAGGAGAAAATACAACAAATGACGATGAGGGATGATGATGACGGTGAATGATAATATGACTTCTATTTACTGCTCCTCTTCTCTCCTCTCTGCTGCTGCTGCTGCTGCTGGGTTTTTTCGCTTAAACAAGGTCCAAATGCAGAAGGCAATCTCAAATCTAAGCAATACAACAAGCGAAGCATATTTGGACGTTCAAGTTTAGCTCACCCCAGAGCACATCTACAATAAGAGCTTACTATTATTAAGAAGCTAGCAATAAGTTGCAATGGTGAAAAAAGCAAAAAAAGGAGCAAGTTATAGTGCTGTATGGTTGGTTCTTGGTTGATAGTTTGTTCAAATCCTCAGTCAGTCGGTGGTAATAGCACAGAATGAACAATGACGATCACATCCGCACGAAACTGGCGAACATGTATTCTTAAATGCATTGTGCTATATATTTCTCTATCCTTCGCTTTTACTCCTTCACCCTATCCTTCCATTCATTTACAACGACAGAAGTGAACCAGGCTGCCAATATTAGAGAAAAAATCTTCAGTGGGTGCAAACATTTAACAGTATACCCCATCGTTTTCGAACTTGTCGTAAATGAGAATACACATTCGTGTCCCTTGATTGGATTATCCTGCAAATGTTAAATTTTGAAAATTGTTTAACATGTCAAGGGTAAGTGGAAAGAATTTGTCGGCTACAATGCTGAGGTAGAGTGATACCGGACGAGTTGCCGATTTTGATATCAAGCAGGATACAGGATGCAGTGGTGGCAGGAGTGATACGGGCAAGTAAAATTAATCTGAAGATGATGATGGTGGCATAGTTAGTGGTGGTGGTGAACTGATACCAGGACAGGGTACCTATCCACGTTGGCGCAGCGAGAGATAGAGATGTAGTGTGGTTTTGTCGACATCTTAGCCCTGTAATATCTTGCAAAATATAAAAGGAAAACAGGAATTGTTACATGGTTTGTAAGTGGGATATAAAAGAAGAAGGAACGTTTGTGTGGGGATGATGATGATATTTTGAGAGAGGAGTAAGGTGAAATATGAAATGGGTGAGTAATGCGAGAGAGAGAACTGTATTTACTAGATGGCCAGTTATAGCATCCTGTCCTGGGAAAAGCAATGAGATGCCAAAAACTTCAAGAATCTCAACTTGCCCCATTGCATGTAAATAAACGTCGAGATTCTTGCAGTTTTTTGATATTTTCGGGCATTTAGGCATGAAAAATCACATTTTTTCGGATTCGTCTTTTTAATGCTTAAATGTGCATGAATACAAATTTTCATCAAAATCCAATACTTCAGGGGTGGAAAGTGTGCCATTTTTCATCGGATTCGTTTCTACACTAAAGTACACCTGAGTACAAATTTTCAGCCAAATAGCAGTCCCTCGGTCGTTCGCGGTCTGACCTGGGCAACTCTGGTTGTACTGTATAACTTTGAAACAAAATTTTGCAGCTAAAACGGTTCAAAAAACATGTTTGTTGAGATTTGGAGATTATATGTCGATTGGTGTAAATATAATTTGAAAAAGTTTAACGTTATAGACGTTAGAACAAAGGCCCGCTGACAGACCGACACGACAGACACGCGGAATGACCATTTCATTAAGAGTTACGCTCCTGAATATATATGTAAAAAAAGTGAGGGTTACAAAGTATTAAATTATCCCGGCAACGAAATGAAATACTAATTGTGGAAGCTATTTCGAGCACTGAATTGAGAACATTAATTAGCTGTGTATTACAGGGGTCAAGGTTTAACTTGCCTCCGCAGGAGGCTCGGGCTTTCAAGTCTTGAGATAAGAGCAGTATATCAAGTGCAGGAGGGATCGTGCGTTTCCACTATCGCGCGTGTCAACTTGATCCAAATTCAAGTTAAGGGCACGGAGCGACTGTTTGAGTAATCCTAGCCAAGTTAAAGTTCTGCAACAAGGAGTTAGTATTTTCAATTCAACTTGTCATTCAACTCAATGCTCAAAAACCCTGCGGCTGAAGGGTACAGCACGTAAGTAGTTAGAATATGTGCTGAAGGGTACAGAGCCCAAACGATAGGAGAAAAACTTGTAATAAATATAATAGCTTACAAGAAAACCTTTTTTTAGTGTAGCGAGAATTAAGGTAAGTGACATATCAACTCTGGTTAACTTTGCGACGAAAATCACGAATATGTACTCCGTTTTCCGTAAAACGCATGTTTGGCCGAGTTATCAGAGAATTTATATCGAAAGCTCCCATTAAAATAACATGTGGAAAAAAGTGTAAACTTTTTATTTCATGAAAAAATAAAGTATAAAAAATAAGTCAGATTTTGTATTTAAACTTTGTTAAAATTGGTTACCGTTTTTTAGTTATGCAGCTTTTACTATTTTTCGCCGCCTTGTTCGTCAGTACCTTTAACATACATTAAAGTTTATCACAAAACACATAAAATCTTATAACTAGAAAGTGCTAAGGAATTTTACTGAAGTGTAAAGACAAAATCTGACTTATTTTTTATGCTTTATTTTTTGATGAAATAAACAGTTTACAATCCCATTTCCTTTTAATGGAGGTTTTTAACGTAAATTCTCTTATAACTCGGCCAAACATGCGTTTTACGAAAAACCGAGTTCATATTCGTAATTTTCGCTGCCAAGTTGACCAGAATTGATGTCACTTTCCTTAACTCTCGCTACCCTAAAAAAGGTTTCCTTATTAGACTTGTAGAATGTGAAGGTGTCGCGGTGTCGCATCGCATTACAGGACAATTTTAACTAACCCCAGGGTTTAAAAATATTTTCGCAAAGGGTGTGACATAATTTCGCTGGGAATGCTAATCTGGACGTTCCAGACTAATGAATGTTAAAAAATTCCGTTGAAATTCAAGTTTTGTGGTCGATCGTTACTATGATTATGAAAATTGCGAGACAGACGCCTAAATGAACGCTCTTCTTAAATTTTCCCAATACTATTTTAATGCATTTTGGCATTTCTTGCCGTACTTACGTACGTACAACTTTGTGCAATATATGTATAGATGAATTTGGTGGAGTGCGTGAGAGCAATTTTAGTCCGTGTAATGGGATAGGAATTCTCTATGCAGTACAGAGTGAGTTTAAGAGGAGTGGGGTATACGAAAAAGGGAATATAATCTAAGTTAGTTGCCTGACTCACGTTTTGCTTTAGGAGAATATAAGCCAGTAGATTCTGCTTATTTCAGGGTACCTCTCAAGGCAAAAAATGTTTTTTCCACAGGGTGCTCGAACCAGGAACGCCATCTCTGCAGTATTGAGTTAAGAAAAGGTTTTCATGCAGATCATGGATTTGTTCACTTTTTTGGTTTGGCTTGCAGTCGAAAAATGCAAATGAATCAACTGCGCTCAACGACAGGGAATGGTTGAGGAGATTGATGAAATGAAAACTTTACAAAGCTAATGTTTGACTGATATGATGATGATTCAGATTCAACGAGCTAGTAGGATGGGTAACTAACTATGTAGCAATTATTTGCTTTCTGCGTTTACCTCAGACATATATATATGTGGCGTGTAGTTTTGATCTAGCTAAGTTAAGTGTTTACGACCTATTTTATGTACTCTTCCTTATCGTAAATTCTATTCATTTTTTTCTCTGCTAATGAAATATTTGTAAATCATTCTGATAATAATTTTATACAGATCTACGCTGTTACAGGAGACATGTAGCTGCTGATGATATGATTCAGGGAAACCATATAACATGTTGATCTGCTTGAATATTCCTGAAAAGTGTATGAATACCTAGGAGGCGACGTGCAATGAAAAGGCAGATGTACAAATACCAAATGATGCGTCATACCATGTGAGATTCTTAGTCATTACTAATTATCATCATGTCATACTTTATCGTTAGCTGACTATTCATCGTTATTAGATATGAGCTAATTTTTCTCTTTATTTTAAACGATGCATTTTTTCAAATCTCATGCATTTTACAACGAAACTGTTTTATGGTTAATATTTTGCTTCCAGAGCTGGTTATTTATGTAAAGTCAGGATTCGTCGAAGTAGTCAGGCATCAGGATTTTATATACTGCTCGAATTTCAGCCTTTATGTGAGAAATTCTTCCTCCTATCTACTATTTAGGCTTCTTCTAGAGTAAAGAGTACTATTTATATAGTGTTACCAGAGGGAGATCAGTTATTGTATATACTGAATTTGGAAAAACACTTTTACACGTTAATAAAGACAAGCAATGAATCTCAAGTCAATCTGAGTTAGACATGAATGAAGGTATAAAGATTTTTGTTTTGGCGTGTTTCGAGAAGCAAGTTCCAAGCAGATAATATGTAATTATTAGTTATGATCAATTCAATTTCATTATTTTCCATTCTATTAATTTGTCACTTAATTAGAGGTAATGGTATGGTCTTCTCGTCATCTAGCGGTAGGTCAGAGTACATCTCTTTATGTTGAAAAATGCAAATCATAATTCTTTCAATCAATTTAGTGCTTTCCATGAATCAAAACTCTTAGTTTTGTAACATCTGCACCAACAGATTGCTTCAAACCAATGTGTGATATATGCCATACAGTGTTTTATTCCATCCCAAAATTTCCATGTTTTATAGATTGCATGCCACAGGAAAGAAACACTACCATCCTCCTCATCATAGTTTCAATTCTCCTGCTACGGTATATCCCTCAAATGACAACGGGAGCATTCATCCTTATCTGTTAGCCTTCTCATGACAGCCCAATCTACACCAGGGACCCCATACATGGTAAATGAACGAGCCCTATCTATTCAAATCGCACAAATAGGATTTGCTTCAAGCTTTGTAAGTCATCTAAAACATTTACCAAGTTGTGACACAGTTTTTATGGCAAGAGGACGATATTGGTTGGTGATAATAATTTACTGTATTTGTTTCCACAGTAGGGTACGGGTAGATTGGCGTGGAAAGAGGTTGTTTTTTAGCCGCCGTGTCGTTCTTGGTATCCTCTCTTGTTGAACAGCTTGTTTTGCTGACTATGAGGAAGGAAGAGAATCAGCAGAACCAGTGCATTTACCAAACGAAATGCGCTTGGCATTTTAAGTAAAAGGACGGAGAGACATAGTGCTATCCTTCTGGCCATAATATTCGCTCCTTGTTCTCGTCATTAATTTTGATACTAGTTTAGTTGATGTGTGTCGTGGTTGGCCGTTGTTGACGGAGTGATGTGAAGGTTTTTCGATATCAAGAGAGGAGAGTAAGTTTAATAAAGCTTAAGTGTTGTAAGCGTTTATTGCAAACCTACCTTTGCACTTATCGGCTTGTTTTTTACTGCGTGGATAAATGCTCCATGCTCCTCTCATTCCGACACATTGACATACGTATTGTAATTCGCTGTTAACATTAAGAGGTTGGTCTTATCTCGTCCTCGCCGTCGTTGGAGTGGAAGAGAACAAGAATCAGCATTACATTGTACTAAAGAGCCGTGTAGTTTTGTGGTATTGGTGGTACTTATAGTTCATTACCTTGAGGTTTATTGTGGGGGGAAGAGCTTTCACGTTATGTTATGGTTAGTTAACTTTTGTGACTATCATAGTGTTAGTCTTGCTAATGTGTACGTGCTTGGTTGGTTGTGGCTGGTTGGGTAGTCATAATTGAGATTGGCTTTGTTTTTCAATATTCCAAAAGTGACTTCCTCTCGTGCTAATTATTATTGAAAACATATCAGGAGAGTAACAATATATAGCGAGACTGCGAATAACAACTGCTTGACGAAAGAAAGGGTAAGTTGGATTACATTATTAAAGATGACACTTTTTGGGGTATGTTTACGGGGATTTTAAAAAAATGGTTGGCTAATAATGTAGTTATGCATAATGGGATAACTAATAACATTCAAAATTCTGTATTTCCAACAGGTGTTTTCTCGTTCGTTTGTGTTGATTTTCTTGGGGATTCAACATGTCCAGGAATGAATGTAGAGTATATGTTGGGAATCTTCCCCCAGATATCCGAACAAAAGATATTGAAGATCTTTTCTACAGATATGGTAAAATTTTATACGTTGACCTGAAGAACAGACGAGGGCCACCCTTTGCATTTGTGGAATTTGAGGACCCGCGGTAATTTTATAATATAATGTTTTCCATTACTTATAAGTTTCTAAAAGTCACTAATGAACTTATTTTCAGCACTGATGAACATGTGTGCTGATTTTAGAGATGCTGAGGACGCTGTATCAAAGCGCGACGGATACGACTATGACGGCTACAGACTACGTGTTGAATTTCCTCGTGGAGGAACCCGAGGAAGATCTTCTGGCGGTGGTGGAGGTGGTCGTGGTGGAGACGGAAGAGGTCGTGGAGCTCCAGCTCGTCGTTCACAATACCGTGTAATGGTTTCTGGTACGGTGACACAACATCTTCAACATCATGATGAACGCAAAACAAAATTAGAAAATTGCCAAAATAATATCCTATCATCGGCGTGTAGTAAGGCGACGCTTCACAATTCCGTTAACTCGCTTCTCCATCAATTGTCCAACATCTGCTGTATGCTGCTGGGATGTGCCAAGATCGATGATGAACTCTCATCAGATCGTTCTTGCAATGTCATCAGCTGCTGCTACTTTCCGGCAGGCGCATACATACACATGATAAGAGGAGCTCTGTCCCATTTTATAGGACCTCCTCTTCGTCTTCTCCTCTCCGAGGGATGGACAGTCTTTTAAAAGTTTACAAAAAGAGCACAAAAATTTAAATAATGGCATGGCATGACTGCCCCCACATTTCTCCGTCACAAACTGAACGAGAGAAAAATAAAACAGGTGACCCAAGATTCGGCTCGGGCTCGCAGGAGTTATTCAGGATGTTCACGCTCTCTGGCATAAAACTGTACGCATCATCATGCTGGCATTTTTGAATGTTTCGGGCTACTTGGTTGCAAAATGCACGCACACGGAAATGAGTCAGTGATAGGAAGGATGTCCCCTCGAAAGAAAAAGAAAGGAAATTCTGGCTTTCACATAGGAATAAATATTTTGTAAGGAAAATCGCAAAAAGGGAAAATTTAAGTGTGGCAGGTCGTCGCTGGATTTCTGAGTCCCGCAGGAGGATAATAAGGATTCATGATTATATTATGCTGTTGCTGTGTGTGTTTTATTATATTTTATCCATTTCTTGTGCCTACATCCAACATCGCTTACTTCTGGACAAAAATATATTTTATTTTATTATTTTTTAAGTAAATTTTTCAATGTGCTCTCTCACCCATTCCTTGTATTCGCTTCCGTGGGGCTAATTCATTAAACTTTGAAACTCCTTCATGTTTCAAAAAAAGTTCCTTTCCACAAATATCCTTCTCAAAAATTCGAGGACGTAAAACTATTGTGCACTTATGTTCCGTGTGTTGTGCTACCCCGGACAGAGACTCATGAGGACGCGGGGCAATTAATATTTTATTTTAGTTTTTTTCTGTGATACTGATTTTTCATAGGCACATGATTGGGTGGGAATGTGGGGATTTGCAAGAGGAAAATAAGTGGTTTTGGAAGGAAAAAGAATGGCTGGAAAGAAAGAAAGAAGGAAGGAATAAAGGAAGCATTTAAAGGATGGAATGAATGAGAGGCGAGAGGATGATGGAAGGAAAATGTAATAGTGGATGTGCATGACAGAGTTTAAGAAAAAAAGAAAGTCAGTTAATTTGCTTACACAGTAGAAAGGAAAATTAAATCTGCGCATTGTGGATTGGAAAGTATGTGAGTACTAAGTATGCGCGCGTATGTGAGGGAGTAGCAAAAGGAAGAGGATTTTAAGCAGGGATCATCATCATCAGCATCATCATCATTTTCTTCCTCTTCGTCATCATCTCCCGCATCACGCCTGCACTACCACTACAGTGGCTCCTTTTGTTTATGTCGTGTGCTGTTTTAATATCAGTAAAGTTGTTGCCATCACTTTCTCTTCTTTGTTATACTTCTAATCCTTGTTCGTTTTATTTCCTGTCTGATCTGATTGATGAGAATTGATGATGGAACTCCCAGGGATATAGCCGGCACACAGTCTATGTATTTTTTTCTGTATTCAAGTTGCTCTCTTTCTCTCGGTGAAACCTTGTTTTTATATGTCGCTCAACTTAAATGTGCACTTGTGTGACAAGGGTTGGGGTATTTTGAAAAATATAATGTAAACATATAGGGCTCCCACCCAGTGGAAGCTGGCAGGACTTGAAGGACCACATGAGGGAAGCAGGGGATGTCTGTTTTGCGGATGTTTACAAGGATGGCTCCGGCGTGGTCGAGTTTCTCCGTTATGAGGATATGAAGTATGCTGTCAAAAAGTTGGATGACTCTAGATTTCGGTCTCATGAGGTAAATTTGCATTTCTCATTTTACCCCAATGAAGTAACTATCATACTTGTTTATGTCAAGGTACTAAAATAAGAATAACACAAAACATTCTTTCACTTTTTTAGGGCGAGACATCTTACATTCGTGTCAAGGAAGACTATGGTGGTGGAGAGAGAGATCGGTCCAGGAGTCGAAGCTACTCTCCAGCCAGACGAAGGGGATCCCCTTCATACTCTCCAAACAGGAGTGCTTCTCGCAGCAGATCCCGCTCACGTTCTCGCTCCTATGAACGTCGTTAAAGATGATGTTTCGCGACGAGGCATCTACTATGACGAGATTTTCTACAACTGAAAGAAATAGATTCATAGGAGTCAGGCGGGACTCCCTCCTCCATGATCACAGATATATATTACAAAATAGTTGAGACTAGAATTTACTAAATAACAAACAAAATTATTCATAGTTTTCATTTGCTTTGACTAGGTTTCTGTAGATATATTAGTTTAGAATGAAAGCCAATTTGAGAAAACAACTGTCAAAAATCAGTCTGATTCCAATCGAATAAGTTCAAAAAGAGGAACTTTTAGATTTAGAATGAAATGATGTAATAGCGAAAGGAGAGAAGCCTATTTGGTTATTGGAGTTAACCAAATATTTAGGCTAAGCTTTAGCTCATAAATCATGATAGATTTTCCTCACTAAGCAGAGCGAGGATTTAATCACTTAAAATGGTATACTATACTGAGAATATATGTCAGCGTATATAGCAGTAAGTGTGACCTATACTACATTTGAATATACATCTTACATAATATATTTTTATGATTGTTATCATTCCAATGTTTTCCAACGAGAAAACAGAACTGCAAAAATATATATTTGCTCTTTCTAAGATTTAATGTTAAAATGCAAGGAACCAAGTTGCATTGGATAGATTAATTTTTTGTATCGTCTTATAATCTTCTAGTTTCACTTTTAGAGAACAGAGCCAAGAAACATGGTAGATAAACTGAAATCTGCTATAAATTCAACTTTGCACGGTAAAGTTGTACAAGGTTTACAATTTACTGTTTTAGTCTGACTTTCTGAACTCTTCTGTTTAGCTGTTTTCGAACTTTAAAACATTTTGCCAATTTCGTTTGTAATTGTATCTCATGTTAATAGTTTGGTGTGTAGTTTTGCTAATATAATTTTTCTGCGTGCCCTCCACCTCAAATCGTTAAAGTGGATTGTTAAGGAGGAAGATATACGATAGTGATGAAATAATTTAAAAATTTACAACCATTCAAATTCTTATTTGTTGTTGATGAATGAGTGGATGAAAAGAATAAATCATTTTTCCTTCAAATTTATGTCCAAGTTACCAACGAACTTTTAAAAACGTGTTGCCATTATATAAAAATATTTATGCATCAAAGTCATTTTCTCGAGAAAAAAACAACTACGCTGTTCATTTACATAATAAATAAGTATTCCATGTATTTTATTCATAGTAAAACAGTGCGTGGTTATCTCATTTTAGTAGATCCATGTATACATATATACGTACATATATTCCTGCTTAAATGTTTTGACATTGATCTCTTGTAGTACAAAAAGAGGAACAGAAATTGCTTGGAAGATACAAAACTCACGCAAGTTAATAAATTGCATATGTTGTAGTCCATCAAAGTTTGCGTTAGAAGCCTTTTAGCATACAAATCAATGCCTCCTTAAAAGGTAGTGCCTATGAAGACTTTTATGATAATTCTTATAGGACTGAAATTGATTTTTATACAAGAAAGCATCTAACGCAAGAATTTGTGGATACTAAAATATGCAGATCAGTGATATAACTACATTAAAGCATTTTCACAAACTCGTTTTTTCAATTTGTATGTGTGTCCCAAAATTTTAGCGAATCTCTTAACGGAGAAAATCTGTTGAAAACATCGTCACAAACAAATCCTCATATTATCTACAGTACTACCACTAATAAGCTGCAGAATCTGCGCATTCCACACTTACTTACAATTTTATAAGAATATGTGCATCAATTCACAACATGGACTAGGCAAAACATTCAATGGCATCCCTTTTTACAGTGGTAAATTTAGATGAAAAAAATCCAACGCACTGATTATTACATGCTCAAATATTTTGCTTGTATTGAGTATAGCATATTATCGCATTCCTAAAAACAGGCGTGGTGACTGTCAAACGAAGTAAAATAAAACAAATAACGCTAGTAACGTTATAGCGGTGTGGCAACCGAAAGCAACGATTTATTTTGTTTTAGCATTTTAGCAAAAAAATATACATTTAAGAGGAAACATTAATATTCCGTTTGAACTGGCAAGCAACTGTCGTGGTTACAATCAATAATTAATAACGGAATCACTATTAGTTTTAACAAAAATATAAGCGACATATTATAGTTTTTTCGCATGATCGTGAAAAATGGTACAAAGTTTTGTAACAGATAATTGGTAATTTGTTTTTGGGTAACCTCGCATGATGAATACAAAAATTGTGATATAAATAGACATTCATATTACCATTGTGATTAACACCATTCTTTCGTGCTTTTTAGTGTGATTTGGCAAGAAGCTTAAAACAGAAAACAAAAAATCCAACTTTTTTGCAGAGAGCGAAAAGTAAAGGAATAACTTAATATTCAAAGCGTCGAAATCATATCGCGCTGTGATTCGTGTACAAAAATAACAATACAAATCATAATAATAATAATAAAAAAGCAAATAAATAAAATTCATTTTAATCAATTAAAATTTGTTGCTATTGTGAAACATTAACTCATATTATTTTTCTGTGATTGTACTTTGTTAACATAGTTTTGTGTGTCTTTGTCGCCATTCTTCGGCATGAGAAGCAATTTACGTATATCATGTTGCGTTGTTGAAAAGCAGGCAGGCAATTTAACCGTATAAATTTGCATGCACAAAACACTAACAACCCTTTTTTAGCGTTTTTCATTTTTAGTCTATGCACCAGTGTTTTTATCTTTCACGTCATTCATGCCAGTAGGATTAAAACCTGTTATGATTTCTGACGTTGAACAGTCGGCGACCTACACAAATTTAGAATTTCCATTCCCAGGAAAAAATGTGCAAGCCTCTCATTAGCAAATAAAAAGAAAAGTGAGTTCTTTGCTGCCAGCTGCAAAGGTTAACTAAAAATTATCATTGACTTATTACCCTAACTAATTATGCACCTCTCTACGCAGCTACATCTAGGAAACAATTCTACGTGACGCATTCATATTGTACTTTAAAATTCTTTCATCTCCCGTTCCACCGTGTTATTTCCGTTACTTGTTTACGCGCATACCAATTATACTCAAACTTTCCGGTACGCGCCTATAGAAAATGTAAAATTTTACACCTATATTGACATTTCATTAACTAGTGTATGTACGCGAGTGTACATATTGTACGATTAAAAAATTCTTGATTTTTAGTCAACAATCAGTTCATTTCTCAGAGAATCTTATGAATTACTTGTGAAACAGCAAGAAATGCCGTGTTTTATACAAGAAACAAACAAAAACTAGCAATGGTCAAAAATGTCAGTATCAACCATTACGGCGCAGAAATAATATACGCAATAATAATATAGAATTAGCTACTCTAGTTGTAGAAAAGGGTATAACAATTATGAAGTCATAACGATAATAACGTCAAATTACCATTTAAAATAGTAGCCTCGTTCCTTTTATCTGAATATAGTACTCGCCAACAATATTTTTAAATGAAGATTTAGTTCTACTCTTAACAAAACAAAGCCCCAACTTCATGACCATCAGCATGCATCATTCTTAATAAAAATCTAATCATGATTAAATATAAGCAACACACTAGTAGATCAGCATATAAGGAAAACAAGGTTAACAATAAAGTTTCTTATCCAAAGCGTAATCGTAAACAGAGTGAACAAGGAGAAACAGGATTTTATGAGACTTATTCAAGTAGACACAGTCGGTGTGGTGACGGGAGTCAAGTAAGAATGAGTTCATTTTTCTAAAAGTTTTTTCCCCTAAAAATGTGACAAAGTTTTGGATTGAGCCGTTTATACATACGAGTAGAATGACAAGCTAGACAACGCAAATTTCATTAGACTGAGACCGGACAAAAAATTATTCACGTATACTACTTCTAATGAATGTGTGAGCAGTCAGCTTAATATCAATTGCAATCACGCAATGGTTCGTAGTCACTATTAGTTATTCCGTAGTGCCTATTGGTACCATATGTGTATGTATGTATAACGGGTATTGGTACCATATATAGGGAGTTGAGGCATATAATGATGCATTTCGTACAAACTTGGAATTTACATAAAAATCGGACCAACAGGTCAACCATCATTCGAAGATAGTTTATGAAGGATCGAAAAATGAGTATTTAACGTTGTGCGGAAAATTTATTGAAAGAAACCATTAACTTAACTTGCGTCCAATGTCACGTCTCATTTCACCCCAAACCTGGAATGAACTATCATTTCAGAACAGTATCCTTCACGCTTCAAAGAAAACAATAATTCCTATCCATTTTTACACTTCAAAAATCGGAATGGCGACCATCCTCAGACAGACGGAAGGGGAAATGGTTACACCATCGTCAAGTCCTTCCGACCGACTACCCTCGTCAACTTTCACAGTGTAATCACGCTTGACCTCTGAATACATTATAATTCACCAATAAAGATAATAACTAAACAGGCTACAAAAACTGTGAAATTAAGCAGACACAAGGGTAGCATCAGAGTAGTAGTAGTATAGTATTCCTAGAAAATCCTAAAGCAGCAGCAGTAGAGGCAATAGTGCTAGTAATAGTAGTAGTTGTATAGTACGGATACTCAAGTCAATGAAAGGTAATGTTTTGAAGCAGTCTTAAAAGTTTACTGAGAACAAGATGACGACAGTATTTTACGTGTTATACGCCCGCTCATGTTTCCCCCGTCGTCAATCAAGTTTCAAGTCAATCCAGTTAAGTGGTTTTGCTTGTGCAGAGCGAGAAATATAATTGAACCATATAACAATACAAAATACAACGATATCATAGTCTACTTTATACGTATACAAGTTAATATCAGCATATACAATACTCTCATCTACGATACTACTGATTTTGAAGAAAAGAAATCCGAAACATGTATCCCTCTTACTAATCATATACAAATAGCGAAAAATCCGACAGCCTACTAGACAGCGATAAAAGGACATGGTCCAATATCTGCAAGCTGGAAGAAGCACCACGCATTTTTGCTAACTAGCAATTAGCAATATCTTGTTCCGTCATGTCATCCCACACGCTAAATGTATTTATACATGAATATTATCTAGTCTAAGATGTAAGATATCTACAGGCTATGAGAAAGTAGAAATAGAAATGTGAGACAGTTCTTGTGTGAAACGTCGTCTAACGAGCAGTGGACCGACGTCAACGTCGAACCCTCATCTCATGAATTTGGTCTACGGATATAAAAGAGGCAAAAATTTCAACAACCATTTTTCGAAGGGAAGGAAATCGACCATAATATACCTTTTTCTCGTTTCTATACGAGCTCAAAACCATTTTCGATCCTGGCTTAATAAAAAAAATGAGGATAGCGAGCCTGAATGATTAATCAGCTCGATTATTTCCTTAAAAAGTATTTAACTCTGTTGTTGATGTTGTTGTACTTGCATTGATGATTCTCATGATAAATTACTAAAACCTAGTAGTATTATTAGTTTGTAATTTGGATTTTGTTTTGTGACATCAAAAATATCCTAGAGGTCACGAGATCACCTCATTAGGTGGTCTTACGGGAGCAACAAATGAGAGCGTCGATGGAGCGTTGCGATTCATTGGGAAACTGTTTGGCTAACTGGGTCACATCTGATTGTTTCTAGAACAAGGCTAGATTCGTGGCTTATATGTTAAGGTGACATGAAATGTCTGAACATCAGTTTCTGTACAATCCAGCTCGGACACTAGCGTATGTTCGGAATCATCAACGACACCGTTATTCCCTGTTTCTCCTGCAGCTCCAACTACTCCACCTGCTGTCCCACTACTTGTACTACCACCACCGCCGCAGTCTAAGTCGTACATTAATGACGAAGTGGAACGTCTGGATGGGGTGGACACCTTGTCTGCGGACCTTGCACCACTGCTCCCACCTGCACCACTACTGCCACTAGTTTCACCTGGAGGAGTGGATAACTGTTGCTGTAAGTGAGTTGAGTCTGGGGTCCCAGTAGCGCCAGGAGTGGAATTCGAGGAAGAGTACTTCTTGCTTGAAGAACCACCACCGCCTCCACCTGAGGCACCGTTCTCTTTATTCTTTTTACTCGAACTTCTACGAACTAGTCTACGATCCTTCTCTTTGCTGGAGGTGCGACGTACGAGGGGATGCTTTACGGACTCGTTACTCGAACTGAGAACACCTGAGAGGCAATGAAAGCATGGCTTATCTTTAAAAGGGTACTCTTACTGAATATCAATAGATCACCAACAAACATGGGGCAATGTGAAGCCTGCATTTTTAATGGAACAAACCTGAATTCCAATTTCCTCCTGGTTCTTCTCTAAGAATATAATATGGATTTGATAAGTCGTCCACATCAACAGCAGGCATTTTCGGACAAGCGGAAGGGGAAAGAAACCATTCAGAGCGGGTCTTCATTCTCGCCGCCTGCCGTTCATGAACCTACCGACAAAAAACAACATGGTATGCACAACCCTATGAAGCACTTAAATCAATTTTGATTCGAAATTTCCTTACCTCAGTAACTTTAAAAATTCCGTTATCTTCTAAACTAATGCTAAGTCGTGTATAGCTCTCCAACAAGTTATTCTCAGGAATGCTGCTGAGTGAACTGCTAGGGTCATTAGGGTCCCCATCTAATCGGTCTGAAACCTGGATGAGCGCAGGTGTGGAGTGACTCTCCTCTTGATGTGACATAGCTACAACAGCACACAAAGACATGCACACAAACATTACTAATCTGAATCCCTCATATCACACCCGTCACCTCCTCTCTGTCACCCAAACAGTCCCAAAACACAGTACAAAACAATATCTGACACATGCACACAACAAAGATAAGCTGCAGTGTAACAGTTTTAATACCACAACATTGGGAATCTTTGCAAGCCGCCTTCTCTGACTCATCATAGAACGGACAATGCATAATTGACATAACAACCACACACATTCTCGTTGACATGCAATTTGCACCCATGTCGCAAGGAGCACATTCACAATTTCTTAACAACCTACTAGTCCCAGTAAATCTAATTAGCTTGTTTTGACGACATGACAGTTATAATCGAAATTACGAGCAGGACCGGAGACATACAACAGAACATATACATCACAGATGGAAGCTTACTTATGCAATATCCATTTCCAGCTTAACTGTTCATTCACATTTTGATGTATACACTTCATTTTGAACACGATCGGATTCTTCCTTCACCGGCGAAATTAGTAAGAGGGGGAGCCCACTAATGGCTCTTTCAGATAGTCACTGTATCTTAAAACTACTAACTAAATTCGTAGATAGGTTTTAACAGGCTGTGCAACTTCTATCGCGTTCTATTTATACACACGAAATCAGAACATCAATCTTACTACAACAATCATACGAGTTCTAGCTTCGCACTTCACAAACAGAAATAATGAGACAAACAACAACAAACTAAAAAACAATCACTGATTCCATACTTCTACGGCTCAAACAAAACATTAACAGAACTCACAAGACAGTAAATAATAATAAAAAATATAATAAAAAAAACATAGTCTCAGTTTCCTGATTTCAGTACCTTTCATCTTTCATCAAGGAAGTTAGTCAAATATCAAACCTGCCACCTAAAAACAATCCGTTGATATCTATCACTGCTTTTGCCAACTCGTCACCATGTTTTGGCAAGGATGAGAGCAGAATGAATATTAGAATAACTAAAACTGAACTGAATTAGTGAAATAAATATATAATAAAACTGCAAAATTAAGTGTTCCTCTACAACAATTGTTTATAGATTCACTAGAAAAGTCAAAAACTCGTTTATTGAATAGCGAAGTAGTTTTTTTAAAAACTGGTAACGTAAACTCTACATAAATCAGTAACAATTTAAGCGCTAATGAAAATCGTAAAAATTAGAGAATAAAATATTAGTTAAACTCTTCATTAGACTCAAAAAAATTAATTCGAAGGTAATTCTTGTTTTTGAGAACACCATAATAACAGTGTCTCGAGTCATTAATTATGTTTAGCACTGTTTCACACCAGGTCATTCACACTGAATCAAAATTACAGGAAAGTCAAGTATGTTATAAATTGAATTTAAATAGAAAACTCGTGAACTTTTGACAGTGGCTACCTACTTGTCAATTTACAGTTGTCACAATTACAACTCAACAATTACAATTAACACTAACAAAATCAAACTCAAATAGGAAATACATGCACTTTCCAATGTTCATATAAATCAATGAGTAAAAAGCGAAAAAAAAACAACTTTAACCATGTTAGCTGTGCTACGACGACGACGACGACGATAATATTAATGCGAAGACGAAGACGAAAACGGAAGCAGAGTACTTTGTATCGCTTAACTAACTCAATAAAACTTAAAACACCCATCGCAATACACGTATTGAACCACATAGTAGTCAATTTCCCTCAAGTTGATTAAGCCCAGGTAAAAATTCTCTACTCCCTCTTATATCAACGACATAGAAACTCTTACATAATATCATAAATCATCATATCATTTCATCCCCATTTAACAATGCACAAGAACAATTACAAACATGTGAATCAAATTATAAATTCCTTTATGCTAAAATTTAGCTAAATACAAATCCGTAAAAGGTTTCTTTAGATTTCATTGGAGAAATTAGAAATAGCTATTTATAAAAGGCTGGTTATTATGACTCTACACGCTTACGATTACGTACGCTTTACTCGGCTGCTGCTACACAAACCCCTATAAGAAAAAAGCAACATGTAAAATATTCACATAATGAGAAAAACAAGGAATATAATTAAGACGACACCACATTTTTCAGCACTCTTGTAAGTACCCATGCACCTAATCTACAATCTCCATTCCGAAGTCAACTTTTCCCTCAAAGCTTTCAGTTGTCTGGAAAGCTGGAAAAAATAAACTTTACAGCAAAAACTAACATTTCCTTGCATGCACTAAATTATACGGAGTTATTTATTATTCTTTACGATGACATATGAGCTACTACACATATACTTTGAAATACGCACCAAGACAAGTATACAAGTAAAAATAATAAAAACGCTTTTCCCAAATCAAAAATCACTTTGATTAAAGTAAACGCTTCGGACTGAGGAGTAAAATTGTAAAATAAGTAGAGATAAGATGTATCAAGAGGGATGCTTCCTACCTTCTAAATTGAAATTTAGACCCCACCTCTCCGACTCAAACTGCAACCAAGTTTTCTCAGCCTCAAGTGACAGTTGTCCTAGTGTAAAAAGGATATAGATTTGTGTGTATGTTTTTGTCCGGAGTTTAAAATTCAAGTAGCAGCAGCAGCAATTCTTTTTTTTATACATTTTTATAGTTTTTTGATTATTTGATTATAATTATATATGTGTTCTTAGATTAGTCATAATTTATCAAAATTCTAGTAAGTATTTTAATGTGAAAAATACCAAAAACAGAGTTCTACAAGATGATGATAGCCCAGATCTTGTTCTTTTTTCCCTTCCACCCCCGCCCGTCAGTTTGCTTAAAGTTATTAGTAACTACCATAATATCTTATTATTAATCATTAAAAATTAACTAAAGTAGAAGGAATCACCAATAAAATATCTAAAGATCTCTACACAAGGAATCTAAACGAAAACTGCACAATACTTCAACTCCATTTTACGGGAATGATTATTACTGACCCAAAAACCAATGTATTTTTTTTTGTCGTTTTCAGTCTTTCTGTTTTGCTTCTTGTACCCAACTATTATTTTTTGTTATGCTCAAACTTTGTTGCAGCTTTTAAAAAAATACAAAGAAAAGTATGATAATTTTTCTACATGGTATTAATATAGAAGGAAATAATAAAATTAATGATAAATACATCTTAAATTTTCATAGCCTCTGAAGAATTAATATCTTTTAAGCTAACCACTATTCTTTAGCGTGAAAGTTAACCCCCACATTGCAAAAAACTTTTTCATTAAAACAAGCACAAAAATGGAAAAATAATTATAGGAACCATCCATTTGTTGCGTCGCTTGGAAAAAGATGATCTTTAATGAGAAAGAGGATTGAAAGATTCGGAATTCTTACGGGATACTAGTGCGTCGGGAGGGTAGCGAAAGCTGAAAATCCAGTCTTCTTCTACTTTGAGAATGCGTCCAGTTATCCGAGCGTAGTACTCGTAGTTCTCCCTTCCAAACAGGTTGCTAACGCCGAAGTTGTCGATGAGAAATTTCATTATCTTCGTTGCCACCTGGAAACCGCATCGTCCATGACAGAAAATATAAGAACAAATGAAATCACATCATTAGCACCCATCCGATTAAAAACTTCATACTAGTTCAATCCAATCAGTGGTTTCCATACAATCCATTTATACTTATTTATTATTATTCATATAATATCTTCCGCATTCCTAGCAAATTCCCACGAGCACATTTAAACATAACAACGATCTCACATGGATTCTTCATAAAAGTATATATATGACGAAAAAAGCAGGCAAAAAAGCAGTCTGCTATTGCATTGCTCTACATATTCATAACAGATTATAGATAGAGAAATGTTACTGTCTTCTTTCTAAAGTTTCTTTTTAATCGAATACTTTCAAAACGGATATGTTCTTCTCATATAATATATTATGCCTACTTATCGTAAGTATTAAAACAAGACATTTTTTGCAGTTTTTCTACTTTCCTGCCCGGTCCCTCAAGTTCTCATACTGATTTGCTACATAATATTACATCTCGTAGAGCAAATAGATGGATTAAGGAGGTTGTACATTTCATATTTGATTAAAGACAAGCAAAAAATTTAGAGCAAAGTTCACACAGTATTGATGTGGTCTTGACGCAGTCAAAAAAGAATAGCGCCTTGGAAGAGAAAAAAATTAGCAGTGCAATGTTAGTTTCTAGTCTTGTAAGCGATTTTTCCATAGCTATGCAGGCTGAGAGGCTAATTTCTAGGGTATGTCTGACAAGTTAATGGTCACACAAGATTTTTTGTCACTACAAGTTTTGACATAAGTACCTAGTGCCTTATTGTAATGTAATTGTGGCACAAAGCGGAGCGTAGCCAAGACATTCCGTACAGCAAAACTGGTAAAAACGAAAGCCAATAGCAGGAAACTGAACAAAATTTGTTAATATAGAGAAAATTTCACGTAGATACTTACAAAATACCATCACATACGATACTAGACAAATCGATGAATGAGCCTTACAATTTGAAAAATAAAATAAAAAAATGGATAAAGCGTTCAATTTATAACGAAAAATAAAAAGTTAAACGCAGATTGCAAAAATCAAAAATAATAGTCACACGTGCGAAATAGCCAAATCAAAATGATTTTTGATTGAATAGCACAAACAACTACAAATTTTTATAAAAAAAATATCCCCTTCTTCCCTTCCAAGAAGGAGAAGAGTTGTTTGCTTTCGGCTACATTTTTTGTTCACATATTGAAATTATTTGTATGATGATGGGAAATGATAGTTAGATGACTTACGTCCACCTCGGCCTACAACACACATTGATGGAACCGCCCAAACGATAGAGAGACAGAAGAGATTGCAAAAATTGAGAAAAAAAACAAACAAACAGTAGTTGTCAGTAGAGACAAAGAGAAAAGGAGAAAGAGGGTGGATGAGTAAGTGAAAGTTAAATTTTTTAGTTATATATATATTACTCCATTTTTCGTAATGGCAATACTACAGATTAAATTGTAATTAAAACTACCAACAAGAACAGTTTCGCATGAATCCTCTATACACACAATATCATGTTCGTTACCTTGTTTCTTTTTGTCCAACATTGAGAATAACAAATTTATGCCTAATTATAAGGAATATTGTACATCGGAACAAAGCGGTTGAGATAAAAGCACGTTAGTTTGGTTTATTGTATTTAAAAATCATGTGCAGCTGCTTGTAAAAAATAAGCTCGCTGGCTGAGCAATAGATATTCTGCTGTAAAAAAAAGTTAACGTTCTGGTGGATTTGGATTATTGGATTATTTGCAGAGTAGTAATGGCAGTGGAGCGAGAAGAAAGTTTTTAAGCTTTTGCAGCTTTCTGTACGAACATTTGGGTTGGCTTCTACACGCCGCTGCCAGAAATATGAGGTAGTTGCAAACGTAAGTTGAAGTTGATATAAAGTAAATACGTAATCCTATAAAAAATACCTAAAAGACAAAAGTAGTACAATACATTCCGGAAAATTTCAGTTTAAGCAGTGAGATGTTCACAATCGTTTAGTTTTTTTGCACATCTTACATTATCCTGAACTCTCCAGTCGTTAGCTTGGAATGTGTAGTTTGATTGGGTATGAAAAACAGTATTTAATATCGTTTTAATAACTCGTAAATTTAGCAACGGGAACTGAACTGAAGAAAGATGTGAATATTGATACAGGTGTAGAAAAAGGTATACTTAAATGTCAACCAGAGCGCCTCATAAAGTGTTAAGTGCGAAAAGAGATAAGAGACTAGGCTTTGAAAAATGAAACAAGCTGCTCACCTTGAACCGCATCACATCCTCCATTTTGGCTTGTTTCCCATCGGAAACACAACTTTGAAAAAACGATGGAGCAACAGATACTCCCAGAGCTTCCGAGGTCATGCCCGTTTGTGAGCGTTCCGAGTTTGAGGCAATGACGCGAAAGGTGCCGAAGAGGAGCACGATAAGCCTTTGAGTGCACACTGGCAGTGCTGATATCAGTCTAGCAGAATTATCAATAGAAAAATTGGATGATTGAATGCATGATAAATAAATGCTGATGTGGACGCAAGTTCGAATTTTTAAGGTAGTCTAACATACGAATGAATATGGTCCCGTTGCTGCTCTGTGCTTGACATCTCAATAATTTGAAACAACTGCTGCTCCCCATCACGGCCAAAGATCCCGTCGGGGAGTTTCCTCAGGAACTTTTTGAGCACGGAAGCAATCGTGTAGACAGAGAAATTGTCAATATTTACTAATCTTCCATTTTGAAGGAAATGAATCAACTTTTTCATGTTTCCTTGGTGGCCAGGAGCTCTGAACACATCTTTTTTGTATGGTGCTTCTTTGTTCAGCTTTAAAATTAACACCTGTGAAAAGCATACGGGATAAATTTAACGCTTTCAATCTTCATATGAGTCGTGTTCCATTCGAAAAGCGAAACGTTCATTTATAAACTCACCAAAAGTGGACCTGGAATGTCATTTTTGCAAACTTCGTCTAATGGAACGCCGAACTTGACCCTGCATACAAAGTAACACAAAATATATTTAAAAATGATTTAAAATAGGTAATCTAAGGAAACTAAAATAGAAAGAAAATTCAGAGAGATGTGAAGATATCCAATGCCAGATGTTACTTTTCAATACGTCGGGGATACGGGGCAGAGGGATGACCACATGATGTGACAACAGTTCCCAATGTGGCAGCTCTTCGATGCATCCTTTGAGCCCACGAGGTCATCATACGACCTCCACCGATATTACGATTGTCCATAACCTCGGGGAGATTCTCCCCGACCAAACTTTCCAACGTATTTCCGTTGTTATCGTCGTCGTTATGACCAAGAGTACTTTGCGTCGAAGCACTACAACTCGTAGAATTACCACTACCACTACTATTACTTCTACTTGGAACAGAAGAAGATGAACAAGTTGATGACGGGTCACCAGGACTTTGGCTGTTCAACAGAGTCATGAATGAAGCACAAGTGGACCGCAGGAACTGGAGTCTATCCACCTCCACTGCCTCCCTTAAAGTATCACTCGTTTTATCGAAACTAAAAACAACCACAAACTTTACACCTCTCTATCTTTCAAAGTACAGGACTTTGTCACTGGCACTGATGACTGATTTGATTTGGAACGTGAATTGGACAGCCTCACTGTGGCACAGTCTGTCACGTTGCCAGCCTCAAGTGATGATAAATAATCATGTGACAACTTCTTTGTTTGTTTGAGAATAATTATTTTCGTCTATAGTTGAACAACAATTAATGAACACAATTGGATTTTAGCGTGTGGTGAACAGAGGGCGACGAAGAACAATTATTTTTGTAATAGTTTATTTGTGCTTGTCAAGAGAATAAATTTTGGCGATGGAACTGTCACTGTTGACTGTCCAGCAGCAACATCAAATTTTAACTGTCTCCAACTCTTTCTTTTCTCATGTTGCTACAACAATATCAAATGTTTTAAATGGCTATATATTGATTTTCATAAGTTCTCGGCACACGGGATTGTAAGAGATACGTATATTCGAATTGAACACTGCCCGTTTTCACTGACTGTTCCTCAGTCTCTATAGAAATCCGTCATTTCCATGCCTCAATTAAGTATAAAACAAAGTGAACCTACCATGTTCCCAGTTTGTGTGTTGTCACAAAGTAATAAAAGCAAATTAATAATAAAAATAAAACTAAAACCCGACTGACACATCCATCTCAACACATAATGGAATTTTCGCAAGTGTCAGTATAAAAAAGTCATTTTATAAAACAGCAACAACAACAAAAATCAGTCGTTCGATTTAACCTCCACGCAGAAAATATCATTGGATTTGAGACAGGATTCCAAAATATAAAAACAACAACGAACCAAACACATTAGAAACAAAACTCATCTTGAAACTTTCACCTCAACAACAAAACAACTGGAAATGAACCTGACTGGCAACTGGACATTTTTGCTGACTTGCACAATATCAACATGCACAATTTCCCCAAACGTTTGAAGCCCACCTCATACTCGTCCCTTTTTTGGAAAGCTTTTCCACCTCATCGAGTCGGTAACCTAAATACAAGTGAGAAAATAGAGAAACTCATTACTTTTGCGTATTTGACAAAAATTATGTAGGCCATGAAAACAATACCCTATCAAATTTCCTCTACACTTAATAATAATACAAATATGAATACTACTGGGTGGCAAATTTCCCTAGAACCGTAAAGTTTAGTCACCCTGCCTGACTGATATGCACGAGAGATGTAGCTCACCACAATTATTTTATTTTACCCTAAATACCGCGTCGTACTGCTTACAACAAACCCCAATTGCTAATAAATGCATGCATGCATGCTAACTACGTAATGCTAAATGTTTATTTTTCACCATAATAAATAAATAAAAAAATGTTTGTTGATATCTCACCCAAGCTTGCACTAATGATGCTATATGAATGCCGTCTCGTCCAGTTGATTGAGTTAAGGCTTGAATGTAATTTATTAAGATGAGGATAGCCACATAATAGGAATAACTTTTTACGAGAGGGAGATGTCCACTACTAAGAGGGGAAGCAAAGTAATGATAAAAAAGAACCACCAAAAGAGTTTGACCAGCAGAGCTACAAGCTACAGTCGGGAAACCAAACGGCGAATACGAAGACCCTCTCTGAAGTTAATCTTGCAGTTAGGTGACGTCCTTCTTTCAGCTCCAGTTTAGCTAGTTAGCCATCCACATGCAGATCACTAACAGCATAGTAGGAGTTCTTTCATTTACGCTGATGATGGTTCATCTGCACAAAGAGCTTTTGGTAATGATGATGATGATGATGCTTGGAAGATAAACATTTCACAGAGCAACGTAGTTAAATCCACTGGTGTGGATTTTCTCTCGTGTAAAATGTAGTTGACTCACATTTACTTACACATCCTTCAACTTGATCCTTGTCCAACCTGACTCATCCTTTTCTCGCCAGTAGTCGTGTTCCGCTTCTCATGATAAGAGCCAAAGAGTCCAGCTTCGTACTAAATACGTAAAGACGCATTCACCAACACTCATCTTTCTTCACTGGAACGAGATGATCGAGCGTGACATACATTCCATCTTGTTTGTACTTCCACAACGTCCCAAAACTAAACAAAACTCCAACACGATGAATATCACAATGAGCCACAGTCGCTACCATCAAAGTCGTTAACGTCCTCTCTCTCTCTCTCTCTCTTCCTCTTCTAATGGCTTTCTAATGGTCTCGTATTTCCATCAAGTTTAACTCCTCCTCATCTTTTCCCTTTGTTCGAAAATATGTCTTCCACTTTTTACACTCTTGATGGACACCGAGTTGAGAATGGCTTTGGTGCACATAAAAGTACCTTAGTGAAATTTAATTGAGAGCATAAATAATTTCCTTCTTTCCCCTCTCAATTCATTATATCTTCTTTTCCTCCCTCTCAGCCGTCTTTTACATGAGGGTAGCCAATATAATTTTGTGACACATGGATGATAACCTGTGTGAGAGTGAGAGAGATTCCTAAGTCGTAAATTTTCCCCACCCAGTTGTACTATAGCAGGAGGCTGAATATTGTATCAACATGATTGTGAGGTGCATTCAAAGATGATCCCTAGTGGCAACTGACTGTCGGTAGTAGTCTTGAAGTGTGAGCATATTAATTTTCAATTAAATATATATTCTTCTTCTTTTTTTTAAAAAAAAATAAAACAAGGAGCACTCAAACTGGGAAAACGAATTTTTTTCTCTCTTCTTCTTCGTCTTCAACTCCCATCACATATATTTTCCCCTACAGTGCCCCCATTCCTTGAAGCAGAAGTAGGTTCAAACAAGGAATAGAAATCGTCGTCGTTTTCACCACCCCACAAGACATGAGGATGACGAGGAGGATTTAAAAGGAAGTGTGAAGTATTAAAGGGAACTAAAATATCTTCGACCATGTACGACGACTTGTTGTCTTACTGATTGTTATTATTGTTGTTATTATGGCCAGTGTGGCTGGTTGGTGTTCTCTTTGCTACTTGCTACTCACTCCCATCATCATCCTCTCCTTCAAAATCATGAAGCACATCACATACACGGAGGTATTTCGACAATTTTTTTCCTCTCGTAAAACCAGACCAGCTCTCCTCTTCCTTCTCTCAGCCTTCATCCCATAATATATTCTCTAACATAATCAAATATATTATTTTCGCTGCTCTCCTCTTTTACCTTCCCTTCTTCAAAATAGGGAGCACACAAGGAGAGAGAGAGAGAGCTCTTGTCTTCCTCTCTCTCAGAAAATATTATTGTTTGTTGTATTATTATAATATCCTGTGATAAATGTGGAGCACATAGAGGAGGCGAGGTAGAGAAATATGAAATAATCATGAATGAGCATGAATATAGAGGAGGGAAGAGAGTGTGTGAGTGAGTATGGCTAATGTTAATAATGCATTATCATGATGATTGTTACAATGTTCACCATTTTCGTGAAGCACACAATGAAACACAACTCTACAACTCACACTCACAACACAACATTCAAATCATTATCATCAAACTAACATTATCCTCTGAGTATCCTTATCCTACAGCAAGGAGTATCCTGAACACACTCATATATATACAATCTTAATAACAATGGTATGATAAGGGAAACGGAGGAACAAGAAAAAGTGGGAGAGAGTCCAGACCAGAGAGGAAAAAAAGACCATCAGGCAGAAATTCGACGTGGTAAGGTAGCTGAGCAAAGTTCGAGAGTCGTATATGTCGTGTGAGTATTATGTGTGTGGTATCGTAGAAAACCACGAAGACGGCAAAAAAGAGACAAACAAAACGTGAGAAATGTTCTGACTATATATATATATATATATTCATGAAGCTTTACATGGATTCGCTGACGATCCCGATTTCGACATATGGCAATACCATACCCAGGATATGGGGAGGTGTCGGGCAAAAGGAAAGTTTTTTGGGCATATGTTCGCATATCTCTTGCATGTGTTGGGAAAAGAGTCATTGGTCTAGTTCTAGGTATAAGGGAAAGGATTGTAGAGTAGAAGAGTGTGTAAAAAGAGGAATACGGAGAAGATGGGATATGAGGAATATGTATTATAAATGACTTTTTTTTGTAAAGAGGATATCTCAATTGCATTGTTTTGTCTAGAGTGGAGACGAATTTGGGCGAGAGATATGGAAGCTTGTCTTGTTGAGACTTCTTGTGGTATGGTGTTGAGAGGCGAGGCGAGAGATGAAACATGTAATACTATGTGTTGTAACGATATTTGGGGAAAATGTGTTATGAAAAAAAAATTGAAGGAAGACACACACGCATGGGGACATGTGGGAGTAGGCATAAAAGGAGAGAGAACCAAGGATTACTTTTATGAGGAAAATATATTTGTATATTGCGTTTTGCTCTTTCTAAGATGTGCATTCGGATTTTATGATGACAAAAGGATTCGAGCTACTACTGTGGGGTGCAGGAGGAGAAATAGCGTCGCGAGTGTGCCTTTGAAACAGGAGATGGATTTTTATTAGGTGGCTCTCGGGGTCAGCATTTTTATTCAATTGACTTCAATTAGTGGATTAGAGGGTGAAAGAGAAGAAGCTTATATGTTATTTGCTAGATTGAATTTGATGTCGTTATGTTCCTCACTTGTAAATCGATCTTACAAGTTGTCAGAAGAATCATTATAATAAAATGCTGCACTTGCTCAAAGTCAGGAGGGAAGCTTTTGATACTATTTGTAGGTTAGCAGGGAATGTTGTTGGTTTGTAAAGGTTGTAGTTAGCTAGTTAGTTGGTGATGAGACTCGATGTAAAAATAGAGTTTGTTTATACCACAAAATTACGCAATTTTCACTGGGGGCAAGAATAAAAAAGTTCAAAGTATGCTTTGCTCAATTTCAACTTTTCCTTGAATATTCTGCACGCAAGTTTATGTTTTGATAAATTATCAAAGCACATTAGCAAAGGATAAAATGTGTATACAGTAGTTGAAAAATTATGTGGAAATAGTTAGCAGAGAATATATGATGACATATAGTACAAGTACAACTCTGTGGCTAATTATTTGACCACACACATAGTACCACGCAAATGGTTAGATTAAAATGGAAACGGAAAGCATGTTCATAAGAGGATCGAGAGGATTTTTTGTAGCTTCGCTTGCACTTGTCTTTTTATTTCTTTGATTGCATAAGTCTACATATCCGGTGCTTACATTTGACGATGTTAGAATTTAGTCAAATGGTTACAAACAGATGAAGAGGTTAAGATGGAAGAGCTGTAATAACTGGAAATGTTATGTGGTCACGATTACTCTAAAAAAATGCATTGAAAGCGACAAACAAGATTACTACTTTGTCCAGTCATTTTTATGTTGCATTATTTACAGCTTCCGTGACTGACAAGACTATCAGGGCTATCACTGGCAGCTTCACTTCACATTTTTAAGCTCAGCTTCAATGCGCATTTTACTCTTTTGTTCTATATGCCTCCATAATCCCATGCAAAGTTTTTTTCTGAATTGTATCAAGGTGATTTATGATAAGACAGCAAAAGTGACTTGGGGCTTTGTAAATTTGAGCTACCGCTCAGCTTACGGCTTGTCTAATTTCCAAAATTCTACATTACTAAGATACTCATTGAAGTCCCTTCATAAGGGAATATATTGTTTAAAGATACAAAAGTGAACTTTTTAAATCAATGGAGGTTGACACAGTGATGCAAATAAATCAGACGACAAAAGCAAAATCATTCGCTTTGGTGCTTATTTGGCTCAAGCAAGTCTTTTTTTCACTGTCAACTGTGTAAATCCAGACTCCTGACTCTTCTTCAAGGCATTAATTTAGCACAATTTTACTTGCGCTTTCTAGCAATATATGATGTTGTTGTATGTAATTGTAACTGAATTCATGCACTTTATACATTGGCTGAATTGTCTCTTCGTAGAATGCTTTAACTGCTGTAACTTGATAAAACCCAAAGTTGAATGTCCCTTGCTTTGGGTTAATTTGCATAATATTTATATCACAAGAATAACAGGGACATGTCATTGTCACAGCACTGTACTCACACAGTACAGTCACATAAACATAGTTTAGCATCTTCATTCTGATTGATACCCCTGCTTTATTACTTGCGATTCATAGTCAGTCAGTACCTACCACCTTCTTCCGAACAGTTGACGTTTCCTAAATTTCTTAGTAGTGAGCCAACTGGCTTACCGAAACGCAATAGCAGAACCTTCACAACAATTTTTGCATCTGGAAGAAATTCTATTCTCTACAGTGAAGACCAAGGATACATATTGTAGCTGTCTGGCAAACTACTCCTTTGACGAGCATGGCACGATGATGTCACTTACATTACACAATTCTGCTTCCAAAATCTCGTTACTCTTTCCTCTTCTTTGTTGTACTTATTTTGCAAGGAAAAGGGGGAGCGAGGGACAAAGTTTTCTAAACAGAATGTCAGCGATAACACCATGGACGTCATTGCTGGAGAATATACTGAAGTCGATAAATTCTCTGGGAAGTCTGAACTATTATGAGAGCCTTCTTGTTTCCGGTTCTGTTTTCAGCGTCATCCCGAATAAAGGATTGGAAGGATAATACTTACGATAAGAACAGTGATAATGCTTATTTATACGTCGTTCGATGAAGAGCTAGACTCAACTATACCTGCACTAATAAAGCTCTACAACAAAATCTCTCCGAATTTTTCCATAAATAAAATACCCAATTTGTGGAATTTAGGATGGGGACCACGACGGAGGAAGTGTGCTTGTCTTTTATTACAAGCAAGAACTGACAGTGAGGTAAAAATTCTGCTAATTATTTATTCAGAGACCATTATATACAGAATAAAGTCACTTTACAAGTAATATACGTTGTCAGAGTGAGCCCCCTTTTTATATAAATATTTGGAGGCTTATGTGCTCATGACTTATGAATAAACTATCCATCATACGCATGCAAAGACCATCTGATTAGTACCACCAGGGGATATTAGCAAGACTGGAAATTGAAAAGCATCGGCATTATAATAGCAATGTATATCACTTAATCAGAACTAACAATGTGCAATTTAAATTTCTCACGAATGCGTCAAAGATGCAACTCCAAAAGTTTGTTTGCTGAGAACACGCTAAAGACAATAATTTTGCATCTGTATACAAAAAATATCCATAAGAAACACAAGTTAATTTTTCTATGAATAAATTATGTGACAAAGTTCATCCTTTCCTTCCACTTACATTGGCTACATCCAGCCACCTCTCTGACAACTTGGATCATTCTTTCCTTACCAGATCTATCCTCTGGAAACTCAGGTCTGAGCATGGACAATATAGAAGGCATGTTAAATCTACCGTGAATGAAGAGATTTAAGTCTTCCGCAATACAATAATTTTGACACTCCTAATTAAACAGCAGAACATTTGTTACGAGAAGAGCCGAGGGACTCAAATATATTTGCTAAGGAAACTATTATAAGCTTAAAGTTTTACCACGAGGGTTGTGGAATTTTTGCATTTTTGAATTAATTCGTGCAGGTCACCATGATCCCTTTTTGGATGGACGCGTTTTCCGTGACATACAAATCTTTCAAAGACGGTGTCGGTGGAGTTATACTAGTGAACAAGAAGTTGTTATAATTTGAACAATTTTCATAAACAGTTATAATAGGTTGCGTAATTAGTCGTACCACAAGTTGGGGTTGTGATTGGGGGTAAATAATGTGGGTCTCATTCTAAACGCGATTTAAAACAGTTTTATTTTCCAATTAGCGAACAAAGGATCAGTACTAATTTATTTTTGAGCTTTATTACGTTTTTGGATGCGTTGATTTCCAAGATGCACATAGATAGAATGAACGTTATGAAAAAGAATTTAAGCGACATGTTTCTCACTGTTGTGCTGTCTATTTTGGATATGGATTACACAGGGATTCTGAATTGAATAATGCAAACGGCTAGAAATGAATTGAAAATAATGCAGTTAGTATCATGTATTATGCATGTAAAATTGTCAGAATATTACAATAATCGATATGGCTGATAACTTACATTACATTTTTGTTTACAAAAGGAATTTATATTCAATGGAATAGAAAGTTAGAAAATTTCAACATGCGTCACCATCATCAAATCATTACCACCAACATAATCACGTCATTTCATTGTTCTACCATGGCCAACTTTCTATGGCCATACATTTGCAAGTTGTTTTCACCAAAGTATGCTTCCCACCTTGGTTTCGGATCCTCCAGAATCGGAGAATATGTTTCAAAACATATTTAGAAATATTGGGTGGCTTTTGCAAGGCAATTTCCAAGCATACTCATGACAAGTCGCATTGAAAGAACTGGAGCCATTTGCAGGAATAAAGTTTACATCCAAATCCGACCATTGCAGAAGGGGTATTAAAACAAACTCGGATGACATTGACATTGAAGGTGCTCTGTAAGCAAATCGTCTTGCTCGGCAACTAAGGGGCTTTCGAACATATTCGCAAATTGACACATTCAAAAAATCCAGCTACTTGAATCCCACCCAATACAAAATCCAATTCTTGAAATGGGCTGAAACAACGCTTCTAGTGTAGCAGGAAAATGGATCTGCGTTTGCCGTTCTGCAATCGGGGTTAGTTTCTCCACAAAAAATGCTTGCTAGTAGGCATGTTATTATCCAGGCTCGATTTTTAACAGTCTGAAAGTTGTGTAAGAATATTTCCTAACGTCGACAGACTAATTAGTTAATTTCAACGAGATATTTTGCTAGATACTATGATAACATTGTAATTGTGATTTGAATAATTTGCATTTGGTATGGGTATGCTTTGCATACTTAATGGATGTAGATGTAGAATTAAATGCACACGATACACTTGGGTTCTAAACAAACAATAAGTAAAATGTTTCTTGAAGTCATCATGATAATGCATATTCTGGAATCTGGAATTGTGAGAGGTTCACAGGAATCGTGAATCGTTTTATTATTCAGCAACTATATGTATTTACAAAACTGTAACAATTTTAGATTTATTATGTTTAAACAATACACTTCTTAATATTTATCTTCGTTTTGTAAATATCCGGAACTGGAAGGGGCAGCTAACAGGACTGAAAAGATGAAGAAAAATATCCTTTTAGAAAAATGCACACATTTTTCTAGAATTATCATAAAATCGGTATTATTCACTTTGCAAACTAATCATAGTTTCTTACCAGAGCTTCATTGCAACAATCCCAGAAAATTGTTTGATTTTCACACGGTTTTAGCAACTCTTGCGAAACTATATAAAAAACAAGTGAAATTAATATATCTCATTTTTGTGTAAGCAATAAAGCATAAAACTTTCAACTTACATTCCGAACACTTTCTTAGTTTCTTCACCATTTTGACAAACTCTTCTGTCCGCTCATCTGTGGCAAACTCTGGTCGCAGTAGGGTCAACGTTGCAGGCACATTCAGCTTACCGTCTACTATCAGCTTTAGGTTATCAGCAATGCAGTAATTTTGGCACTCCTTGAATACAAATAAAAAAATAGATTTTAATCTCAGATTAATTGGTCGAAGAGAACAAGAGATTAAGATTACTGAGCCTTACAATCGCTAGGGAAGTGTTTGAGGTGCAGGCTTTAATCACTTTAAAAAACTCCTGGTGTTCCTTTTGAGGATCCTGGTGCCGTTCGTGACACATAAACCCTTCAAAGATTGTCTTGGTCGCCTTGGATGACGGGTATGTACAAAAAAATATTTCAACGTCCAGTACTAAATTTAATTGTAATTCTAGGTGGCTTACCTTGTCCGTAGGGCTTCCGGAAACGCAAAGGCGTCTAACGTGCAAAGTGTTCATGAAGAGGAAGACGACAATCAACACATTAGTCGACATTTTTCCTGTAAACTTGATATGAATTGCCCTCTATTGAAATCTTGGGTTAAAAGTTGTGGTTATGTGGGTTGATGAGAGGAATCCAGTGATTGGAACGTTGATTCTAGTCGTCAAGCAGTAGCCGGATTCTGTTTGCTCATCGTAGTTGTTCTGGTTAGGTCTATCTCGATTGCCAGCAAGATCAATCAAGATTCTTCACTTATAAATACTCAGCGGCGTACGTGCGACGTGCATTAAATTGAAATTGATAGATTGGTATTTCAGGGTCAGGTATTGCGTAATATATACAAAGGAAATAGTTTATTGTGTAATTTCAGGTCATAAATAATTGTAATTTGTAATATATTACGCAACTAAATATATAAATAAATAAATAACTTAACTTTAATATCGATTCTAAATGACTCATTTCGCAAGTTGGTTTCTTTGCAATACGCAATGTTTATTAGTAAATTACATAATAATGAAGTTAAGGTGGGCGTGTTTTTATAAATATTTATGATCAATAATTAATAATATGGGTTTTAAATGGTTTAACATTAGGTCACCAGAGTCACCACCAAAATCCCTTGAAAAAGAAATCTTCTAAAGAGGTTTCTACAAACTTGTCATTTTCATAAGATTTTACTGTGCACTTTTTACTTAAGGACGAAACCGAACATAATCAAATATGTCAAGAAACTCATATGCATAGTATTTTGTCATAAAATCCATAATCAAAGTTTGAAACGTTATTCTATGATTTCAAATCGGCATCATGACCCTAATTGACGTTGACGGCGCTAATTTTTGTGCACTATTATTACATGTACACATCACACATTCGTATTATGGACGAAGTATCTCTTATGATGATGAGTATGATGACATGTGGGGTGGAGTATGATCCAGTTCTCTCAAAGGGAAGAAGAGTAGCATTTATGCACGTACCAGGCTAGATACTTATCGTTAGATATATTTTGCCTATGCACCCCACATCACCCACACAGGCACTGGAAAATCCTTGTCGGTCGAAAAGCTCGTTTGCCAAAATTCCAAGTAAATCTCTTTGTATTTAGGTATCCATGACTGGATCATTTTCTTTAATTGTCACATACACAGATGAATTTCCTTCTTTTCATGAGAGGCGGAATCATCAAATCGTCCCTTTCGGAAAACCCTTGCCGACTTGAATAAACATCCTCTCTTCCAATCCCAGACAAACTGGAGGCTGTATGAGATGAAGGACTTCAAAATCAGCATCACCTCTCTTCAAGTTGTCAGCTCAAAATTTTGCAGTAGCATAGATGGAATTCTACCAGACGAGTGAATGAGTCCTAGTCTGGGTCTCTACAGTTTGGAAAATGACAGACAAAAGGCACAGGTTCATGTTCATGTAGACAGACGACTGCAGGCATTACCTATAGCTCTTCTTATATTATGACCTGGAAAGCTATCTTGGATTCTGTTTTCCCAAAATTCATCCTAACCTTATTTTGCCATAAAGTAAACTGGAGTTTTACTTTCCAAAAAGCTATTTTATTTTACATACACATGTAGTCAAGTAAGAGAAAGACGTCTATGATGAAAAATATTATGCAGTTAATGATTTCCCGATTGCAAATAAATTACAAATGACACACAAATTACGACTAAAGGTAAAACTTTAATTGTCCTTCAGAAATATTTTACTAAAATAGGGTTTACTTAGAAACTTTTTTTACAAGTTGATACCTTTTTGCAAGCGTTGAATCACATAAAATTTAAAATAAAACGAGAAAAAAAGACGAAGTAGATTTCCTGCTGTGATAAAAATACTGCAAGTATAAGAAAATATATTTGTAGACTTCCAAAAGATATAATTCCTTTATTAATAAATAACTCAAGTTTCTCACCAATCCATGATTACATTGCCATGTACATGCTGTGTTGTTCGCACTGGAAAGGTTTTCTGCGTGCTAAATTCCCACTGAACCTTAAATAAAGAGAAAGTACGATTTACCAATTTAGACATGATTCAGTTCCCATTTTCTTTTCTCCATTGGAGATTCCGGTTTGCGAACAGCTATTAATGTATGAAAATATACTTTATCGTTGATTATGAACTTGAACTCAATTCTAATGGGCTGTCTCTGTCATTAAAATTGATATATTGTAAAAGTACATTGATGATGATTATTTTGAAAATCATTTTCAAATTACCTTTGGGGACATTTCTGGATGACAGGTTTGCATCTGCGTGTGTGTATAATCCGTGGTTGATTCAGAGCTTTCTTTATAATTGCGCAGAATCCGCTCAAATTTCTCATGTGAGTTCATATTCTTGAAAAGTAAATTATTATCGGTAATTATTTAACAATTGTAATTTTGTTTGCAAGGTAAGCAAATGATCTACTGTGTTGCCTTACTGGACATCCGACCACTTTGCCCAGGAATAAAACTGCAAGTAATAAAACATTCATTATCATGTTTGGCTTACAATAATGTTGTACTGGCTTTGAGATTAAACTACATAATAAACTTGACCGATACTTTATTCTGCTGTATGAAGTGAAAGCATGAAAATTCACATGACAAAGTAGAAAGTGGGTTAAAGCCATCGATTCCAATTCTTAAAAAATATGCATATATACATTCCTATTGTTATTGTTTCATTATTAACTTGATTTATTTTGTTCTTTGTGGACATTTATAATGGCGTATAATGTGAGCCTACCTAGCACCCGGTATCCCAGCACGCGGCTTACCTGGCACACGCTATATCCCAGCACCCACCTATAGTTTTTTTGTTTAGGTTTAGAGTCAATTAATTATTAATTTTCTTCATTTTATACTCACTACTTTTGAACCAATACATACTAATTACCATTTTCTCGTTTTTTGTTATAGATTATGGAACCATACCGTCGCTCAAATTAGGAATTTTTTAAAATTTAAATATGGTCAGCCGGACTACAATGAGTGAAAAGCATGAGCAAATTACGGTCAAAGGTCACCTGTATTTAAATTCCAATTTTGTTTTTCCGTCATAACATGCGATCCATCAGAGTGAAGGTAGTGGGAAGTCAAAGTTCGTAAACATGGTTACGTGAAATCCATTGATAAACTTATACCTTTCGTCAAGTAAACGCATCCGTATTTATATTTTAGAAAACGTCAAAAAGTTCACGGTGCCTTAGAATTGTCAGTCTAGTCTATACATAATCCCTTAAAAAATGAGCATGATATGCATTTTATTGAAGATGCGTAATAAATAAGCCTTATCTGAACCTTTTCGGAACCTTTTTGGTACGCATAAACCAATAATTTCAATATTCGTAGAAAACATGAAAGCATGTAGCTGCGCACAAAAAAGTTTTTGTGAACATTTAGTCATTCAACTCATTCAATGGAAGTTAATTTATGACTCTTTCAGAAATTTTCTAAACTTTCGAACCAATTGAACTCTTAAAAAGTTTTGCAACCGTTTCAGAGTTTATCTGAACCTATTCGGAACATTCGAAACTTACTCAGAACTAATTCGGCACTTTCGATACTTATTCCGAACTTTCGGAACTTTTATGCATGCGTGTATAGATGGGTGGAACTGTCGACTAGCACCAGCTCTGCCGCTCAATCATCATTTTGATTATTGCAGTCTATCCAAGGTATGGTATTGTTTTGGAAAATTAACTACTATTAAGTCAAATTCATGCACAGCAGTTAATACCATTAACAAGCAAGAGTATGTTCATGCCAAATCGCGAAACACTATTGAACACACGTTCTTTCCAATGATGCTATTCTGTTCTCCGAACGCTCAAGCGTTTAATTGCTACGCTGAGTTTACTCCAGCGATTTGTCACAATTTTAGCCGTATACATTCAGTGTTGTGGTTGATAGTTGTACACAATTTGCTGACATGTCATCGTAATGTATGCCAACATGCAAAATTCAAACTGCATAGCATTTTTTATTTCGATTGATGCTTGCATACAAAGAAATTTAACTTCGAAAAGAAGTACGCCTAGCAACATATGTACGAATCCTAGAATCAACAAATACTTCTGGTCAAGTCCTTTTATCAGTATTTAATGCAAAATAAATCTGGTAAGACTAAGTTGAGCTCGCAAAGAAGACTTTTTTAAATCTCACTTCAAACATTAACCTAACAATCTAATACAACAACATATCATA
>JAHZNA010005077.1:0-11530 GCA_027743935.1 Sinodicranocentrus sp. ZH6 | reverse complement strand
ATTTGGCGAAAGTACGAAAAATAGGGCTTGTAAAAACTTAAAAAAATCTTATCATAATTTTTGAACTTCAATATCTCTGGGTAGAATTGACCCCAGTATATGGTACGCGTATCACCTGAAAGACCATCTTTCTCTCTTTCGATTGACAAACAAATCAAACACTCTTAATCCCTTCCTGCTGCGATATCGAGAGTCAAAGTCGCTTTAAAGCAACCCAAATTACCCACGTATAGTTGATGATCTTGTTCCAATCTGTTGACTTGCATACTTTTTGCATACTTGCATGAGTTGCATGCACGTCTTTTAATATTTTTCCCTTGTTGAAATGCATACATTTTTTACAAAATATGACCATTTTTAATGAATCAATTTACTTTGAAAACCAATTTGTTTTAATTATTAGTTCACACTGCATGTTCGTTTCTGAAATGGAATACACAATATTTTTTGGCCTAGATCAATGGAAACAAAATGTAAACCAACGTCTAATTTATCAAATGCCATGTCAGTATTCGGGCGTGTAAGTGTAAAATTCGTGGTATTTTATTTGTTATGATGAAAGCAATTACACTCTAATCAGACAGAAATGTCATTAATTAAAAATTTATTTATGATGACAAATATGACACAGGTTTTCCTTGAAATATTTATTTTACGCAAAATTGGTCGCTTTAGCCTTGTTAATTGTAAATAAATTCATGACACGATCATTCAAGTATGTAAAGCAAACATGAATTCTTAAATACTACTACTACGTATGAACGATATTTGATAACTTTGTATGAAATTTACTATATTAATGATTTATTTTTGTACTGTTTCCAAAAAAAAACAAAACCCTTTTATAAATATTGACGAAGTTAGACATAATTGTATAAACTGATTGACGAGGATGCCAAATGGAACCAAAGTAATACTATGGTTGTAAGTGGTTTTTCTTGATGTATTGAAAGTTTTTCCCACTTACCTTCCAAAAATGTTATCTACGCAAAACGATGTAAAACTCTAATAGCATAATGACCTTGTGCAAAGGGCGCTATCTTATAATAAATAAATAAATAAATTAAATATTTATCCGTCAAATGGTCACATTTGTTTCTTTTTATAGGAGTTATTCCCCACAAAAAATAAAAAAATGTTTGTTCTATTGAATAGACACCGACTCTGAATCCCGTCATCAGACATCATTGCGAATTTTTGACACAATCCGGATAAGTTATCAATTGTTATAAAAGTCAGCTTTTCATGTATTTTTTATCCAGTTGCAGTGTGTTCTCCAACAAGCAAAGTTTACCAATTTACTACTAGCAGTACTATAAGAAAATTAAGGGTCACCCAAACTTTAAAACAGTTTGAATTTTTTAAAGTTTGTAAGCTCGTTATCCCTAGTTAAATTAATATCGTTGAATGCCAGTTTAAAAAATTCAAAATGAATTTTATTTTGACATCCGTTTTTCTTTTATCTTTACTTTTTGCATTACAATGCCAGGCGCGCAAATTTGAAAACAAAGTTAAAGGTTTTGGAGAAAAATGCGAAAACTCAATTCAATGTCGTCAAAGTTTAGGGAATAAGGGGATTTGTGTAAACAATGCTTGTGAGTGCATTTATGGTAACATTGCAAAACCTGACAATCGCTCTTGCCTAAAAGTCAAAGTTGACATAGGAGAACCATGCTTAGAAGGGCAACAATGTTCACAAGGACAACTTGGACCAGAAAGTGACTGTTTGCCTTCACAAAATCTTTTAAATATAAATGTATGCAAAACCAACGCTTTCTATTCATTCGTGCATGGGAAGTGTCTGAGGAACGTCGCTAAAGTTGGAGATTCCTGTGAGGCTTCTACCCAATGCACATCAACGCTAGGAGTAATGAGTGCGTGCTCATTTCAAAACACGTGTGTCTGTACATCTGGTTCTATTCCAGAAGAAAATGGAACGAAGTGTGTATATAACTATTCTGACATGGGTGGAAACACAATACCAATTGGAAGTCCTTGCTTGGGTTATTGCATCGGAAATTCAGTGTGCGGAAGTGACGGGAAATGCGATTGCCTTACAGGAATTCCAAACAGAAATCTTGACTGGTGTCTTCCTTTAGCTAATACTTACAGGTTCACTTGTAACGAAACCCTGCAATGTCAACTTGGCGTTCTGGGAAGTTTAAGTGTTTGCAGAAAAGATGACATTTCTAGTGAACGTGTTTGTCTCTGTAGGGATACAGCGATAATTCATTTTTTAGGATCAAAGTCAAAATATGTTTGTATGCCCAGGGCAATATTTGTTGGCGATCGATGTGATGAAATGGGACAATGTAGGGTCAATTTAGGGCAAAGTTCCTGCTTAGAAAATGCTTGCATATGTAATGATGGTTTTGAGCAGTCCACTAACCGAAAGAAATGTGTGCCTATGAAAAACACATCAGTGTGTTTTATCCTGTAAACTAATGTATTTGCAGCTATTGCAATTTGCTGTCTTTTTTTAAAAAATAATTTTCTTAGTGGAGCAATTGTAGGATACACATGAGATTAAATCTTTGTAAATGGTTTTTGTATAAATACCAGCCCTGCATACACATATCTTCAGTTTATCCATACTATTTTCGTTTTATTTCAATAACTTCAAGCCTCCAGCGATTGTACAACACTTGAAGCTATACTTTCTTTTCAAATAGATTTTTATTTCAGCATCATCAGATATATTTAAAGCAATTTCTGATGCATGTACATTTCATATAGAATATTATCAATCGAATTGAGCATGGTCTTGTGAACGGGAACTGGTGTTCTGGAACATAAATACCTACATACAGTCAAATGCATATGTCCTGCTTATGTAACCTCTTAATGATGACATAATAGCCATCTGCACAGATCGATAATGATCTAATTGGATATCAATCTTTCGGTAGGTAAAAGATGTGTTAATGGTCACATTATTAATAATGCAAAGAGAAGAGACAGAGGTACTTCACTGCTTGAAGTTAATATGGTAGTAAGTATTACTAGGATTTCTCAGTTGCGGAGCACCTCAAAAACAAGCATTAGCTTTTAAATAACTGGTTTCCGGTTTTAATGTTTCGGTCTGGGCAACTATTTTATTTACATGGATTTTATTATTTTATTTTATTTTATCCTTAAAAACCATGGTGGGACTATATTCAAATACTTGTGTGGAAATTGAGTCTTGTCAAAGTAATGCACCACTTTTACTGCCTTTTAAAAGTTTCACATGAGCAAGGTGACCCCTTTACAAAAGTATATTGGACAACCCTAAAATCCCGTTTTATTGGTGCAACATCCCTTCTTGCTGGACTGGTTGTTTTACTCGGAAAGTTTTAAAGAGCTGGTGGAACACAAGTATGAGATTTTCTCACAAATTGTTTCTGTGGATATGGGACCTGTGGCGGTATCAACACTGGCTAATTTTACAATTACACCACATACAATTGAAGGTATACCACCAATACCATTTAAGGCGATATCCGAAGTAAGTAATATTTTTGTAGGAATGAGGAATACCCATGAATTTTAGCTGGGATTTGAGTGTCCTAATAATGAGCCGCGTGATTTGCCTTGATTTTCTCATTCAGATTAAATTATTAATCTGATTATATGCATGGTGTGAGTACATCAGATTAGATTGATGATTAACTCAATCGGAGAATTATTTTAGATTAACAGATTAATGATTAACTTGCACTTAAAAATACGACAGGTTAATGATTTAATCTGCTAATCTGATTAAATTAATAATCAACAGATTACCCGAGGTAATATCTTTAAGGCAAGAAAAATTATCAATAGAACATTGATAATGAGAAAACTCCAATATATTCATGCATACCACCACAATGGAAAGGTTTTTATTTTAAATGTTTAACATGCTCACTAAAAAAATTTATGAACATGGAAAATATGAATGTACTTTATTCCATAAAATGTTATGACACAAGTATTCCAATTTAACGTGACCACTCTGGGCTTTCAATTCTCATGGTTAAATATTGCTCTCTAATCACAAAATCGTGAAACCAGGATCCTTTTGACGCCAAGTGCTGAAGTGAGAATCATTGCAGGCATTAGAGATGGAAAATTATTAAATGATTTTTCACGAAGCACTCTGGAAAAAAGTATCTGCCAAAAAACAAGATTTTTAGTTCATTTTATATTTTAGTGACGTCAATGTTCCGAACTGCAGTCGTAATTTCAAGTTATAAGCAAGACTCATGATATTAGCACGAATCTCAGAGTAAATCACGTTTGAAGAGCATAACATATGTATAAAATCATGAAATAAATGTCCTTTTGTTGAGAGGACTCTTTTCAATTTAAAAGGAACGTGATAATCACTGTCACTTAAGACAAGTGGACGGTCACGAGTTTGCTAAAAATCAATACCTATTTGTTTTTAGCTAAGATATAAAATGTGCCTAAATCTTATTGCTTGCAGCCATTCCCCCTCTTTTTCTGAATTACGAAGCATCAAAATCCGAAATCATGAATAAAATTATTTTTATTTCAGCAATCGCAGTCTTCCTTGCTGCCTTATTAATCTCCAACAGCAGCCTTGCAGCCAGGATTGCTCCACCATGCTCAATCCTCCCGGATCCTGTCAAGTTGAAAAAGTTTAATGAAAGAGTAAAGGTCGAGGAGTGTCCCAAAAAATTCACTGATGTAAACTGCATTGCCAAGTGTGTTTTTGAGAAACATGGTTATTTCGACAAAAAAGGGAATTTTAGACCGGAAGCAGTCAGCAGCTATTTGAAAGCGGTGGGCAACAACACAGAAAGCTTTCGCAAGGCAGTTCTATCCGTCAACCAGGATTGTGCAACTGCGGCAGGTCAGCTAATATTAATATTATTTCTAATTTGGCAAGAAATCTTTACGCAATATTTTTTGTAAATATTACATTTAGATGAGGAAGTCAAACAAATGAAAAAGAAAAACAGTGGTGGAGTTGATGGATGCACGAAATACGGAGTTTTTATAAAATGCATTGAAAAAAAAGCGCAGACAATGATGAGCAACATGTCTCAGGTAAATTGAGACCTTTGATGGAATTATACCTTTCCAAATATGTTTATAATTTAATTTTTAACCACATTTGTATTTTACAGTACTGCTAGCTGGTGTTAATATGAAGGAAAACTGAGAAATCTGGATTACTATTTGACTATTTCGAATAAAAAATTCATATCTTCACTTACTTAATTATATTGCAACTCAAAGTTGATTATCAAAAATACTTATGACTTAAAAATAAAATATCAATTTAATATTTATTGTCGCTTCTTGGTATTTTTATGCCTTGCTAATTATTAAAAGTCTGAAAAAAACTCGGGATTTTGTGAAACCCTTGTTTCAAGCATTATAAGATAATCCTTATGCATATCATAAATTGTTTCTTTTGTCCACTCGAAAGTATTTTATTGACGTCAGTGCCCCTTACAATGGGCAGGATTTTTTCATTAAAACATGAGTCATGATGATTGAAGTCACTTAACAAAACCTATAAAGCACGAAATCGTGCAATTAACTTCCTGTTTGCTTCCCTTGTGCATACTCGTGATCAAGTGTTGAGCATCGTCATCAAAGTAAAGTACAAGGTCACGATACAGGTAACAGAAGTACGAGTTGCTACAATATAAATTGTCCTTTAAACCCAGCTGTTGAACACATTCCTTACCGGCGTCTCCACACTAAGATAGATACAAAGCATTTAAATTTCAAAACCATGAATAAAATAATACTTGTTTCTTTAATTATAGTTCTCCTGGCTGCCGTATCGAAATCGTCAGACAGGTCATCATGTTCGATTGACAAGGATCCTGTGAAGGTGGCAAAGATTAATGAAAAAAATAAGGTCAATGAGTGCTCCAGTATTGAGAGAAAAAATTGTAAAATCAAGTGTGTTTACGAGAAACATGGTTATTTCGATGCAAAAGGGAAGTTTCTACCGAACGTACTTAAAAACTATTTGAAAGAGGTAACCAACAAAACAGCCAGGTTTCGCGAGGCTTTCGCTTCAGCTTGCCAGAGTTGTGCAAAGGCGGCAGGTATGAAGATTTTTTAAAAATATTATAAATCCATTTCCCTATTTACAATTTTATGCATTTGGAGGAATTTTATAATTACGACATCAGACGAAGACATTGAAAGGTTAAAAAAGAAAGCAAGGGGAGGGATCGATGAATGTGCAAAATATGGAGTATTTTTTATCTGCGCAAACACGAAAGCGGTGAAAGAGGTGCTTAGAAGGATGCCTGAGGTAAAATGAGATTTTTATGTTTGATTATGTACTTCCATAAGTTTGTATTGAACATTTAATATTTTCCTTGTTTATAGGAGTGCTAACTGGTGTTAGTATAAAACTTCAAGTGATCCCAAAATTCCCTAAAAAATCAAGTGATAATAAAAATAAATCTCTTCAATTTATTTTCAATTAAAAGCCAAAATATGTTTTTGTTAATTTTTCCATCATCCCTCATTCATTCCTTCTATCCAAGAAAAATAAAAAGTAAAAAATCCTTTCTTTAGGCATATTCATAGTTACATGTGGTGACCAAGTGTGCTTCCAGATATAAGGATTATTATGCATTTTTAAAGACAGAAGCAGAGTTGAACTCAATAATCCAGTGCACCACAAAATTATATGTAGCAGTTATTTGCTCATTTCATTTGACCAAATGTGTTTCATGTTTTCAGTCGTCATCGTCATTCAGTCGTCGCATGCAAGCTCTTCCCTCGAAAGAAGGACAAGCATTTTCTTGCCATGATTAATCCACGTGCGCAGCTTGCTGCGAAAACGTGAAAAATATTCTCGTGTCTTGTAAACCTACTTACATCAGGCTTTTTCCTTTTATTTTAATTGAAAGACACAACAAAACTGTCACGCATTGGGTGGATGATGAGAAGAGTAAAAAATCGATACAAAGTTAAACGATGAATGAAATATTACACTTAAACTCAATGTCTGGAGTCTTAAAAGCATTGAAAGTAATAAGTAATAAAAAGGGTGATTTTGACGTTGGGGCATATGCTATAGTGCATGTGAAAGATTACGCAGAAATTGAGAGAGCTGACCTTAATACATGTGCTAAATTTTTTATAACTTTTATCACTCGCAAGCAGGAAAATTTACAGAGGAATGAATGAAGTGGACTAGGATGCAAAGCAAACCACTTGTAAACCTCTTCTAGAACGTGGAGCCCATCCTCATTTTTTTCATGTAGTCTAAACTAAACCCCAGTCCCAAATGAATAGTAAATGAATGCATAAATGGGACTATGTTATGTTACATGAGAAGCTCAGAGTGAAAAGGAGCAGGGAACAGTCATGTTGTCTCACGTTCACAAGTTCATTTTTAAAGATTGTTTTTGAAATTTTACAATTATGTGGAAAAAATTAGAATTGCAGAATGAGCTGTAAAGTATTTTGCTATTTTGTTCTACCTTCAAAATTTTCTTGTGGCTTGTAGAAAATGTACAAAGTTGGCTGAGTAAAGAAGCCAAATACAGTATTTTAATTTACGACAGCACATCCTCCATCCAAAATCATTTAAATAAAAAGCGAAACCTGATGTTTGGTCTGGACTTAATTCTGAAAAAAGTGAATTCAGTAACGGAAGAGAAAGAGCTTTAGTTGATTTTTCATGGCAAATTGATTAACGTCATTGAGAAACCTGACTTAGATTTTTTGTTTCATTTTCCTTCGAATCTCCTTCACAACAGGGGGCACCATGTAGTCGAAAGTGGATCGACCTTCCGGGAAGAAAGTTTTAGAATGTTTGCTTATGTTTAAATTTGGATCCACTTTTGTGTTTCACCTTTACACGCGACCGCCATGTTATCCCAAGTCTGGTGAGAATTTTTATTATGCTCGTCATTTTAATTGAATTTTGAAAGGGTTGCATATATTTTTACACATTTATGTGATTTTGATAGGATTTCTGTACCAAACTGAAGTAAAGAAATTGGATCATCTGTAATCATCCGAATGTGGAGTCACCTATCTTTTTAAAAGCTTGCTCTAATCAAAATGGCAAAAAGTGTTAGTTCATATTCCGTAATAATCTCATGTTTACGATTTTAAAGTTGGTTGCAAACAAAATTGAAATTAAATTTTACAGATGATTTGGGAATCATCGGCGTGTCATAAAGTTACAATTAAGGTCTTATCTACAAATTCCTATGCAGAGTGTAAATATTCAAGCTTTTGAGAAGGATGAAAAACTCGCCAAGAAAATATTCAAATGACGCCAATCCTACCTTCACCTGAATGGTTTACCAAATTAAATCCTCCGAGCTCAACAAGCTTCATCACTGGCACAACAAAAATCATTCCAACTGATAAAACAAGCAAACAATGAACATTCTCAACTGTCTTAGGATAACATGGTGGTTGCGTGTGAAGGAGAGATGCAAAATTGGACACGCATTTTAACATCGGCCGTTTTCTTGAATTTTCTTTCGGGAAGGTCCGTCCGCTTTGGACTGCATAGATCCCCCTCCTGTGAATGAGATTCAAAAGATAAGGGAAGAGAAAATCTAGTCGGATTTCTCAGTGACTTTAATTAAGTCGCCGTGAGAAATCAACTAATGGACTTGTTTTCAGTAACTAAAAACTTATTTATAAATAAATCCTTAAAAATTCAAGCTTTCATTTTCATTTTATAAGTAATATCGGATGGGGATGTGATGTCGTAAGTTAAAATAGTTTAATGTACATTTACTAAACCCACTATTCAGATTTTACCTCAACACAAGAAAATATTACGAGTATATAAAAAATTACTAGTATTTTGCAGTTTAACTGCATCAATTGTTTTACTTTTACACAGAAATTGTAAAAATTCACAAAATGTTTAGTTTTTAAAAATAAATCTATGGCGGAGGACAACTTCACTGTCCCTCCTTCCCTTTCATTTAAACCTTCTCCCAACTTATATTCTGGTCGGAACTAATAATGTTCCAAACCCACCTCAATTTCAGAAGTGTCTCAGAAGAATAATTATTAATTGATCGATACTAAACTGGCATAGAATGAGAAAGTAAACTTTTATACAAGGGGGCAGAATTAAGTCAGCTTTTAAAGGTCTAACAGAATTACACCATTCATACTTGCAATAACACCAGGATTACTTGTGTACAAATATGTGCATCAATTATGTTCCCTGAAAAACATCCATATTTACCATGTACGATATAAAGTCAGATCTAGAGTGGTACACTGATTTACGATCAGTACCAACCCTTTGAGCGAAATTACTTCTTTAGTACCTACACTGAGAGTTAGATTTTGGTAAATTTTTCAAAAAAAGTCATACATTGATTTGGTATTGGACAAAACCACAAAAATGTAACCATGTAACATGTAATTGAGAACCATGTAAGTACCAAATCGTTTTCCTATACATAGCATGAGAATTTAGTACCACCACACTCCCTTCTTAACCTCTAAAGACAAAGTACTTAATAATAATATAACCTAATACTAATACTACATTAAATGGTACGTTTATGGTACATATGGTAAGAAAAACCTTTGCTAAATGCATATGCACTTGGGAATTGGATGTATTTATTGTTTTTGTTCACAAAACTTTTCAATTATAAAACAAATAAAATAGAAAGAATAATAATTCATTATTTATTCACAGTCGTTAGCGTCCGTTGTAGAGAACGAGCTGAAAGGCGAGAAAAAACTTTTTTCTTAATGTGAATCTTATTTTCAACATAATTATAGAATGTGTAATATATAAATAACTAAATGTTGCCTCTTTTCAAATCGTTGTTTGGCTCGTTTAAGCCAGTATTCTACTGCTTTCCCAATTTCTTTATCGTCTGACATCGATCCTTATGGTTGCTTTCTAACAGCATCTACAAAAGTATGGAAACAATACAATCTAGTGTCAATTACAGCATTAGCACTCAACGCAAATCCATTTGTACCCCAAACATAGCTTACTAAAAATTACACTAAAAATTAAGGTATCTTTAAAGCATCGCTTTCCTTTCATGACAGCAAAGCTAAAGTTGATCTTTAAATCGTCCGTCATGAGACCCGATACTATTCTGTGCGCTAGCTGATTTGCCGTATTTCGTCCCCTTGTAGATATAGTAAACAAACCTAAACAAACCAATAGTTAATTGATAAGGTGTATTAAAGAATAAGTGTAAATATAATTAACGCTATTATTATAAATATTTAATTTTTAACGCTTGATGTACCAATTCTTCTCGAGCCCCTAAACTATCCTTTAATGAATTATTCGTGCAGTCAAACTCCTCAACAGTTGACATGGGTAGCTTAAATTGATTAGTTGGCAGACTGTTGGCGCTACATCTAACTTGGCCATCATAATTTCTTGAAGGATTTGCAGTTTGTTGACTTGATCATCTGAATCTATTGAAATTAAAGTAATGCATAATAAGAATTAGGACAAGAATAAACGAAATCAAGGGTGTAAATATATAATTGCAGAAAAAAGTGCTTGAAACTGAGACTGGCTCACTATAGTTAGCTTGATATGAGTGTGCAGCTGGTGCACATACATAATATTGAGAGGGTTGGTTTCGAGGATTACCATACATTCCTGAATATCCATTCGAACTATGTCTACACATGTCGTGTGGGTCAAGTTCCATTCCATCACCATCTGCTACTCCCGAGTTCATTTCCAAAAACTGTGGGTTAATAATAATAATAATTAAATGACTGAAAACGGCGCCCCCGACTAAGGTCATTATGCCGATTCAGTTGTGTCCGAAGACACATGTTCTAATCAGTTTTTTAGTAGTTGTGGTTTTCAAATTTGGAACACTCAAAGCATATCACTTTGTCTATATTGTCTATTGATGTTTATCCTATTGATTGTACAATAATACAACACTTTCGATTGCGGATTCAATATTAGTAATGTCACAGTCAGTTGGATCTTTAGGCATTCGCGAATTAATCAAAAACTCCTTAACTTTCAACTTGAAAATATTAAATATAGTACAACTCCTGATTTCATCTGGCAATTTAGCCCATGGCACATGGGGGTGGTTTTCAATTTGCACTTATATGCCAGAAGTAACAGATTGTAAGCGTGCAGTTCTTGTGGATGTAGAATTACAAAACTGGGTTCGCTGGAATTAGAGGTGAGTGATTCAGACAGTTTTGAAGCTGCTTTCAGTATTTTATTCACTGGCTTAAGTCTTATCGCTGGGGCATTACCCCAAACGGAAACCAGGTAGTTAACTTGAGGAGGGAGTAGGGTTTTAATAAGTGTTATGGTCTGGTTATTATTTAGGTACTTTTGAAGTGATTTGATGGCCCAAAACACTTTTGACGACTTATTTACAATATTGGAGATTTGGTCATCCCAGGAAAACCAACTATTTTTAAGTAGACCCAAGCTTTTAACTTTATTTTTTTGCTCCACATTAACTCCCAAAACACTTATTGTTAGAGCACTAGCAGCTTTCAACTGAGCACGTTTACCCTGTATTAAGAATTCTGTTTTACTAGTATTAAAATTTAGATC
>JAHZNA010005076.1:0-24327 GCA_027743935.1 Sinodicranocentrus sp. ZH6 | reverse complement strand
GTGGATTCTTACGTGCATGCCTATATACACGACTTCAGCTTCATGCTAACTTTTCCGTTTTTCATAAAACAAGGTAAATGTTCACATTAGTATTATGTAACCTTGTAAAGAACACCCAGCATAGGCTTCTTTAGTAGTGGAGAATTTGGAGGAATATACATTAAAGAGAACATCCGGGTGCTCCAATGTTATTACAGGACTGCACTGCGATACTACGAAACACTACTAAGCAGCTCTAGAGAAACGACAAAGAATGGAGGGATGTATACAAATTTCGGTTTTAAAAGAATACATTATTCGAGCGATTCTCAACTCGAACATAATGCAAGAACCATTTCATTGTTAGCCACGAGGGAACTCATTCCTTCCATACTGGAATTTCCTGAAACAGAGAGAGAGAGAGAGAGAAAGAGACTGTTGAAACTAGTTGAACTACTTTGCTTGATACAGCAGCAAACGCAGATCAAGCTTTCGGGAGGGACATGCAAAAGGAATGAGAGCAGAACAGTGTGTGCATCCCGAGATGAATCTTGCGTTATTTCTACTTTTCCACTTGGAGCTGGAGGAATTGTAAAATGGATGAGGTGCTCGGTTTTGTGCTTCCAGCTTGCTTTGTCGAATGAATCTGAATGCTTGGTGGATTCAAGGATCAAGCCTCCTTAACCGCACAACAGACCACAGACGTTTGCAATAACTTTGGAGTTGATGCATTAGCATGAGTTATTTACGACTTTGTACGCTTTTCGAAACATGATACTGAGAATGTCTGGAATGAGATGTGCTGCATTCCTTCCCATTACTGCAGAAGTTTAGAATCGATCGGTTCGAATTTACAATGAGCATTCAGACCGATAAAAATTCCAAACTATTTTTTAATACAATGAAATAACACTTGACAATGAAAATGCAAATAGCAATATTAGTATCATCTAGCAAGGAATCAAGTTTCCTCATAGCCCTTTACAGAAAATCCACATCTCCAAAAGATATCACTTTCTCCTCGTAAAACCGAATGGGATTAAAATTGTAAATGAATTTTACCTTTTTTTATATACTTTTGCACGTTATTGGAAAACTTTATGTTGAATTCGCAAGTGAGCCTCCCAACTCAACAAGCTACTTTGAAAACTTTCCTCATAAGAATACTCACACGTGTAGAATAATCAAGCATGACTACACTCCATTATTCAATTCGAATCCCCTGTTATCGCCCAACTTAGCATTCATTACAGGGCTGAATTACATTTGAAAATTGTATAACAATAAACTTTTTCCAGGATTTCATTTACTCATCCATCAACTTTATACGAGAAGCCCTGCTGTTTAAAGAGACCATTAAATCTCAACCAGACTCTGCATTCTCTCTAGCAAACAGACTGAAAGGCTATGAAAGAATGTGTTCTAAGGCAAATGCACAACTAAACCAAAACAGCACAAACGATCATAATAAAATACACAAGATTCTCTTTCCAGACGAGCGAGAAGAAAGAGGAGAGAGAAAAACCTAAAAGATACATCTGCGAAATTCCGTGAAAGAATGAAATATAAATCCTCCACCAGCTGGGATTTAGCTCTATTATATGAGTCACGTCGACACGAGAGAAAGAGCAAAATAAACCGAGTGAGAGTGGTGCTCCGTGTGCATCTCCCTCTGTGTATGTGTGTTCGAAAAAGTGAAGCAAAAAATAAATAGCAAATCCTTTTTCCATCTCGTTTCTCCTATTTACTATCTCCCTTCTCGCTCCACCACTTTACTTGGCCGGCATTTTTTTATATTCCTCTCCGGTTTTTTCTCTCTCTATTTGTATGAAGCGTATATCAGCGCACTGCACGGATTTCCCTGTCTTTCAACCACGACAACTAAAACTTGACTCCAGGCAGCTACTTTTCCTTTGCAAGTTTCCAAACATTTATAACGAAATTGGAGGAAAACAGAGCTTTTAAAGATATCAGTGGAAAGAGAGACTAAGGATTTCACGAATTGTTAAATATACCGACAGAGACAGACGGACAGTTGGATGAAGGAAAAAAATGATCTTGTTTTTTTTCTCCCAACGTCGGGAAAATTCCTGAGTGTTCAAAGTATAAACATAACACTCGCAAGTGAAAAGAATTTATTTATCAGTTCCAAATGAAGTAGTAAATCTTGGAGATGTCTTGAGAACATTTTTTGTTCACTTGAAAGAAGAAGTAGAATTAAGAGTGTAAAGGATTGGAGAGAGTGATATATTTGTGCTTATAAATGTGGAGCATTTAGCAGGATTTCAAACTTGCCGCGGTTTTCTTTCAAAGGGGTTATGTTTATCATGAGGTTTATTCCTAGAAAATTTCATACGAAACGACGTGGAAATGTAACAGGATTGCGGGAAAATGGGATTATCAAAGAATTCTACTCTGATTGCGGTGAATTAAGTGTGTACAGACGTTGACAAAGAGGAGTAAGGAGAGGGGAGAAAACGTGAGTTTGATCCTTGCATGTACCTTGCTACTTGGATAAACGACAATGGTAGAATTTTTTTTGAAAGAAAAAGGGGTTGATTTAAGTTAGTTCTTGTTTTCTGGAAAGGAACTAAAGTAAAACGTGACGTAACTTTGTCATCCCTCCCTTCTCAAGAAAAGGGGCTCCACTTGAGTGATTCTGATTGCAAATTGCATTAGCACAGCTTTACGTGAGAAAGTCCAAGAAATAAATAGTTTGGGAGAAGTTGCTTCATCACTCATTTGAGATGGAAGTTGGGAGAGAGTAGTGCCAACGGGGGAAATCCTTGTGTACAACTCTATGGAACTCTTTTTCTGAGATATTCTTCATCGTGGAAAGTTTTCCATGAAAAATTTTCATTTATTTGAGAACCCATATTACTAATTACGTGCACCTTATTCATGACTTTTGAAAAAAAGTTATGCATAGTAATGCTTGGATGCAGTTGAAGAAATTTCCAAATCTCTTGAGAAATGTCAATAGAAACTTCCTCACTTTTCTCTCTCCTCCTCTGTGTATCTTCCTTTCTCAGGGAAAATGGGTAAAGAAAGAGGGGTGAGTAAAGAGAAGCATGTATGCAACATGATACATTGTACAAGCTTGTTTTTTACTCTTCCCTTGTTTGAATGAAGAAGAAAAAAAGTTGAAAAAAAAGTTTGACTTGAGTTTTTCTCAAGTCCCAGGGAGTCATATAAATGTCGTATCTGATCAAAAGAATGGTATTGACTAAAAGGTAATATAACCACAAGTCCTGATGGGAATGTCAAGTCAATTCAAGATTCAAGAAGGAATGATTGAGAGAAGGGGAGGAAAATGCTACATTACCTTCTCGTTTCGTCTCGTCTCCCATTTGTATGAAGACTTTATACTTTTTTTTTCTTCCAAGTAAAACATGTTCAGATATAACTTGTATACATATGTTTGTCTATAGGTATTAGATTAGAAGTGCATGTGCAAGCTCTTTCTTTTTTTACCTTTTTCTTCTTACCCTGGGTTGAAAGATTTCTCGGAGAGTTTTTCCTCAAGTTCCTGTTTCTTTTTCTGGAACTGTGAGCAATGGTAAAGGGAGTATAAGTGAGTGGAGAAGGAGCGATAGTGAGTGACTCAATGAATGAGATTGTGAGTGAATGAGTGCCATACACGTCTTTCCGCTGAGGGGAAAAATGTGAAGGTAATAGTCTCATCAGTGTGGCCAACTGTTTTTAATGTAATGTTGAGTTGAGTGGTTCTACCACCAAAAGTACGCTTAAAATTATACCAGACAGTTATATCTATAAGCGATATAATAACATATATATTATTCTCGTATATAACGCAGCAGACTCTTCCAATAACGAACGAACCGTATCTTTCTCTCCAAATATTGGTAAGAAATAGAGGGAAATAATGTGAGACTAAGCATATCTTGGGTTTAGGGGACTTAAATACGTCCCACAATGAAACTTTTACTACACCACGGAGAAGTTTTTTTTCTGTAAGAAGAAAAGTGCAGTAAAACGGGGTGATTTTATTTCTTCTGGATTTCACTTCCTCTTCCACCTCGATACCTTTGTCTGATAAAGTGGAGTAGAGCGTGTGCTAGGGCTGGCACTTAAGAATTTAAGTAAAAGTGTACGAGTCGTCGTTTTCTGTTTTGGTGCTCACCGTCCGGAACTTGGCTATTCATAATCGATGCAGTGCAGCAGGACGGAATATATATAGTGGATGGAGAGAGAGCAAACACCCGAGAGTTTTTTTTAGTCTGGTCGATCGTCAAAGTAAAAGTAGTATTTATTTCATAGTTGTTGTAATAAAAAATATAAAGCTTCCTGAAACTTGGCACGTTTTTCTGAGTTAATTACTCTTCCGATTTAGTTTTTTGGGGAGGTTGCAATGTAACTGAACATGGCAAATTGTAAAGGAATTTCCAGACCATAAAAGTGAAATGTTGTGAAACGTAAAAAAACAATACCGATAAAAATCATCGCGTTGGAATGTGTACTGGGACAAATAAACTATCTAGTCAAAGTTGTTTTAAGGAAATTGCAATTTTACTTTTACTTTAGTTTAGATTTGATATTGTCATCTTTAATGAAAAGTCATGTTGTACAATTACTCACTCCTGAGTAAGGAAAGAAATAAACTGTATGCATGCTTTTGTTTTTAGTTTAAAAAATTCAATCTATACAGTAGAAAGTCATTATTCGTGAAGACCAGTCGAATATAAAACTACTAGCAGGAAACAGGTTTGTTCATTGTTCTTGGAAAAATTATACTTCCTTTCGAAAAACAACGCCTTTGCCGATTTGTACACGCCAATTTTATGTCCTCTGCAGACTTTACAACATTCCTCTGTATATTATAGAATGTTATATAAGAATGAGTAGTGTGGCGTAAGCGTACAATGTAACGTAACTAACAGAAAGAAATACTTAAGTCCGAAAATTATTGATCTTTTCTTTCGTAGTAGAGTACTCGCACATACCTAGGGACAACTTATATCTTTAAAAGTTAGTTTTTATAAATGGAGTTCAGGCATGCGAGGAAACCATGATGAATTTTCTCAGCTAAAAATCTTAAATAGCATCTCAAAGGTGGTTTATATTATTCAAAATTCCTTTCCACCCTTTGCTAATAAATCTGAACAAGGATGAAAGTGTGTTGAGTACGGAAGAGCTAAATAAATTATGGAAAAATGTAATAGAGGATGACGCCCTGAGTAAGTTTGCCGGTTTAATTTAGCAGCGGAAATGACACACTCTTAAATGACCAGGTAAATCAAAGTGTGAAAAAAGCAGTTATTTTCGCAAACATGAGTAAAGAATTGACTAACTACCTATATAAGAAATTATTGTTAACGTTCTTTCTGTTTCCTGCCATTTGAATGGATTTAAATCCTGTGAGGCAGTGATTGCGGAACTGGGCCAATAGTAGTGTAACTTATTTATGAGTGTAATTTCAAACAATAAGAATCTACATCAGCCGCAATAGTCAAATGAAAATGGTGATAAGTTCCTTCATATACAACTAATGTAAAAATTCTGATGGGATTCCAGACCCGACAAAAAAGTGCACGTACGTACACATGGGTAGGATAAAAGACCAAAATAAATATTTGCCCTTTGCAGCTTCAACGAGTGACTTCCATCCGAATGATTATTTCTGCAGACTTTTAAGTAAATAAAAAAGCAATAAAACTGACGACTTTACACTTTGCATTGCTGCAAAAAATAGTCTCACCAGCAAATCTTTAAATCTTTTCCCTATAAAACCTCGTTTCGACACCAAAAGTGTCTTTGAAACAATTTGCACATAGCTTTACTTTATCACAAAAAATCTATATTATGCAAACCCCCAAGCACAAAATACTCCGATGATTGAAATCGAACCACAACTGGCCTAAATTGCACATCAGCGAAAAAAAACTTGAATGAAGTCTGGACATGTTTTTCTATAGAAAGATACACGGAAAGTTATAGACTCATAAATAAAACACGTCTCCATGTTTTACGTCCCCTCGCCCAGGTTTTCATGCACGGGAAAATAATATAACTTCATATATCCCTCTTTTATAGTGGTCGATATCCCAAAAATTTGACAACAGACTAAAATGTGCAGTAGCTAGCCATGCAAGCGGAGCCAAAGCAGGATATAATATTCAGCAAGAATGTAACTCGCAATATATACGACGAAGGGAAAATTTTATGATATGCAATATTATCGAAACAGTAGTTTCAGGAAAAGGTGCATTTTATGCTTCTCCATTTTTCGGTGGATTGCATGCTCGAGAATCCCACTCCTCCTCACAACGTATCAAACCAAGTGTAATAATTTCCAGATCCATCATGCAACCGAGAAATGGTAATCGTAAGACGGACTATATCGTGGTGAGTGTAGAGAACTACAATTGTAAATTGTACAGGGTGGGCTTCTTCATGCGTGCGATTATGAATGCAGTCAAGGTAATGCAATTCAAGATTTCTTCCCTTCTCCTTCGCACCCTTGCTTCAGTGGACTTCTTTCTTTCCTCCGTATGAAATACATTTTCGCTCACTTTCTTACACAAACTTCATTTCCCTCTTTCCCCTTCTCCTCTCCTCCTCTCATTCTTAATCTAAAAACTTGCCTCCTTCTCCCGGCTCCTTTTGGTGGGGAGTGATACCCTAGATGAGAAACTGCAGAATTATGGTGGTCTGGCCTGCCAGTGCCGTTTATTACACAGCTCATTCCTCATCATCAACGTGAAGATATGATATGGGCGAGTGGGAAACTTCTCTTTTCAAAGAAGAACTTTTGAACCGGGCCCGCTTCACCCGTACACACACGCTAGGTGGAAAACTATTTTCATAACAACGCAACTTGCCGGATTACTGGTATGATTATACTGATTATTATTTCATGTATATAACTAGTGCGCATATTGCTCTGTTGGGTTATATGCACACACACACATCTTGTAAAAATGAATGAAGAGGTTAGACGAGTCAAGAGAAAAGAGGAAGGCAAAGTGTACAAGTGTACTTCTTGAAAAATCTTCAAGAGCAACTCACACGAGTGAACGGATACACGCATGATGCCTTGAAAAATATTTTTGGGGAAGTTTAAGCACACATTTATCAAAGTATATGAGGAAAGTGCTCTTTCATTTTGGTATAAGGATACATTTGTGTGCTTCATCATAAATGCGCATTATCTTGGTATATCATGTACAGAAATCTGGGAGAGGTGGGTGGAAAAGGAAACGGCGAGGTAAAGTGGAGTTCAGTCAAGTTAAACAAACGAGTCTTGCTTGGGATGATGTGTATAGGGATTTTTTTATATGTTGGTGCTTTGCAGTGGTGCGTTTGTTGGCACGCATAAAAAATCCATTCAGTACAGATGCTCTGGAAAGTAAGAAACACTTTTTGAAGAGAAAATGAAGCGGCTCTAGGGATGCAATATGCATTCTTAAGGTGATGAACAAATATAATATACAAGATTTATAAAAAGCAGAAAGCTACAAACATACGAGCTATTACCACGATATGCGTCTAGTGAGAAAAGGAGGAAACTTAGTCATTTCCCTGGTCGTCTCAAAATACGGAGGAAAAAATACCGGTACATGAATGGCACAACTTGGGTAACACAAGCTTACCAGAGAGTATTAGATGAAGAAAATAGTTTGCTGAGAGCGTCCTCAGGAGATCGAGTTAGAATTTTTATAGCAGCTTTACATACCTACATGAGATTTTCTTTGAATAATTCGCACGTGCGTGCTTTCCTAGAGAATTTATTTCAACTGAGGAAATTGAAAATTAGCAAAATTATGAAATACCTTAGGAAAAGCATGCCTCCAGTGTAATTTCACTTTTTCTCAGTTCTAGTTCTACAAATGGAAAGGGGAAAATGAACGTGGGGAATTCAAAATGGGAACGAACTCTCACTTAAATACATGCCCATAGCAGACTTCACAAGTTATTCACTTTTTTTTCATCTAAACAATTTAGTAATGTTGGTGGTGTATCCAGCATACATAAAGTTTTCTACAAAGTTAGTCTCTCTAAAAAAAGGAGAGGATTAAGGAAACATTTTTCTTTTTTTCCATGTCATGTCATGTTGCGTAAGCATCTGTCATTTTACGACTAGCCACTTTAAGTGTAGCAAAAAGGATTTCATAAAGTAACTTATGGAGAAAGAAATAATAACGATAATCTCTTCAAAGACATGTGCACTTGTACGAGTTCTACAAACGTCAAAACACACTGCTATCCGCCATACGTATTACGACTAGTCACTTTTTTCCTAGCTTGCATGTTTACTACACTTATTTTCATTGCTGTTTAAAGGGAATTCGACAATTTCAACATTTTGCATTTTCAACATCAAATTCACAGCTCACGCTGAAATTATACATTTTTAATAGAGACACGCACATTTTTTCGACATGACATGACTTTCCAGATATTAATTTAAAAATTAGAAAAAAATTGAGCGCAAAAACATTTTCTACGCAGAATGCTTTATTTTTCATCAATCTAGGAAACCCTTATTGCCCAAAATAGCTTGTACAATGGGGTATAATAAACAGTTTTCAAATTACCTAATGCCATCATTTCCTTGTTACCTGTCACTTTTTCATTCCTTATCGTGCATTGATACACTAAAATAACTTTAATGTGCAAAGGAATATTATGCGTTTGCTCCATACTCAAATATCCTTATATGCATTCCATTTTACATGATAAAAACCTCTACAAAAATTTCAAAACATGATGCTCGTATGTTTTCTATCTCTTCCTTTTATCATGCAATCATCAATGCTCCTTTGCTATTGTACAAGAATCAAATAAATAATGAAAACTGCCTATTGCCAGTAAAATACCAAAAAAAAACTTGGACTACTCTTCCATTGTTTTTCATCAGGGTAAATACACTCTGAATACAATCTAGTATGAGTAATACGAGTGCTTTGCATGGATAGAAATGTCCGTTCACGATGTAGAAGGAACGCGAGTGTGTAATCCATATGGAAATAAACTAGCAATGCAAATTTTATGAGAGCCTGTTATTGACGGAAAATCAATTTGCCTGGGTGTGTTTCGTCATTCTTTTTCTCCTAAGCAGACACAAGACGATCCACCGTATCATATGATATCCTATGCACATTATATTTGTTGATGGTTATTTACGCTGGGTACTTTTACACATCTACTAAGCAAATACAAAAGTAAAGAATCTACGTATATGCACATTCCACAATCCAAAGCACTCGAAAGTATACATATGCTCTCATCTCTACACACATGCACAATTCAACAGGAAAGATCATCCAACGTAATGTAAAAATGCTCGTAATATATTATGCTTTCCTCGTGTCTGCTGGAAATTGCCCAGGCCAATCCCATCAAAAAAAACTTTACAAGGGGCAAGGCATGCATATTGGCTTGTTTCTTCAGTTTTTTGATGTTCTAAATGCAATTTATCCCTTGTATATCCGTTTTCTCAGGATGACTTTTGCTTCTTCCTTTCTCATCCGCCAAAAAAGCGCACGCATAAGGAAACTTGCTGAGTATGAACTTTTCTCGGATGGAGTACTTGTTAAACTGAATTTTAAATAAATAATGCAGAAAAACGGAAACAAAAAGTCAGCATGTTTGTAATGCAACTCGGCAGAATTTACCAAAATCGAAATATGTACTGTACACGTAGCAGTCTTGTATTATCCTTATTCTCCGAAGGAAGAAAGATGATGATGTGAGCAGGAGGATATGTCTAGTAGAAAGCAGGCTAGTCATCTCACATAATGGGCACAAGAGTCAAGACAAGACTAAGGAAACGAGTAGCCGTTTGAGAATATCAACATATCATCTAAAACAAATTTGCCCAGTACGGGCTTCCGATGCACACAAAAAATGACTTTGAACTGAGTCAGTGAGTTGGGAAGGAAAAGGGATATTTTTGCAGAAAGGCGAAAAAATAATGAGGACGAATTTTGTGAAATATTGTAATATTATTCCGTTTCCAAGCATGACCAAGAAAAAATCCTCACGCTTAAAACTGAAAGCCCACCCTGTGGCCGTGGTGGTATGGACAGAGTGCTTTCCAAAAGTTGTGTCCATTTTTGAATTATGTATTTCTACATCTGGGAAGGAAAGTAGCGGAAACGTGGAACACGCTCACTCTCCTTGTTTCCTCCAAATGGTAAAAGAGTGAGTCCAGTTTATTGCCAAAGAGCTATGCGTATGATGAAAAATTACGCACAGGCAAAGAACTCGTGGACACTCCCATTTCCCTGGAGTTTTTAATGGATGGTTTGTGCTCACTATGTGGAATGTATATGACTTCACCTCACTCCCTTGAAAATGGCAGCTTTTAGATAGAACATTTCATGCTAGAGGAACAGGAATGAAGAAAAAAGGGAATTAAAATATGCATGGGATGATGGTCAATTCCACATTTCCTACAACCCTTTCAACCCTCTCGTCTCGAAGTTTTGTGTCGTTCACACAACTCCATTCATTCATAGAAATGCAAAGTCATTGTGTTGCATTAGTCGACATCCACTTCCAAGTCATTACTGCTAATACGATGACACATCACAAAGTACCTACCAAACGCGGACAGACTATACTTCACGGGCTTTATATACCACCCACCGGAAGTTCAATATTTGCCAAGTTTTATCATTTTTGTGAACTATGGATCACCCCTCTATGTTTGGTTAACCTGCAGTATGTACATATTACAAAATTTTTCTGATTATTTACTCGTCCCACAATCCCAAGCAATTCAATTAATCTGCTTAGCTGTATACAGATGAGACGCATGAGGGAAGGATGCCTTTCATGCGTTTCGTCGGAAGACCTGAGATGCAAACAAAGTTAATACCACACTCGGTTCCGTTTGATCGTTATTATTTACAAATCGAAGAGTCAATGCGATATACAATCTTTACAAAGTTATTTTACCCTTTTTGAGCTTTAAAAAAGTCGGTCGGGAAAAAAGGACCTCATTCTTTTACGCACATATGTGTGTACATTAGTAACTTAAGAAAAGTAAACAATCCAAAAATGACATAAAGTTTGGGATGAAAAAGAAACTCAGGATACATATCAGAAAGGTTTCTTAGCTTTCCTAAAGGAAGTGCCGACGCACAAAAGATGATTTACACAAATATACACACTACATCCCATTCACAGATTTTAACATATCTGAAGATATGAGTGCGAAGCTAAGTAAACAGATGCTGATAAGTGAGAGCTTTTTGATCTATCGTAAAAGAATGATATTTCTTCATATCTGGAATCTGGACTCCAGACACAATTCCCAATGTGCTAATAGAAGAAAGCGAGTATTCATTCCCCCGATATATTTCACTTAATGTAAGCAAACAATTATCAAGCAAAGTGATAAAAATATGTAATTATGTATTTGAACTCCCCTGGTATGGACCAGCTGGGATTTCAATCCGTCTTGATGATACTCATTTTCTCAAGTTTGTTTATAAAAAGGACAAATAAATCTGACACAAGTTTGACATGAATTTTTCCCTTTCTCACAGTTCTCCATTTCATTTGCATGTAAAGAACTTCTCTCCATGAGGAGAGATAGGCTTGGGTGAAAAATGGGTATTGATGTAAAAATTAACGTAGTGTCTACCACTTGCTAACTAACAACATTCATTGGCAGAACCAGCCCAAGCCCATAAGCGACGACGTGAGATAATATAAACAACAAAGATGAAGAAAATGAAGGGAAGACAAGAAGATATTAGATAACCACCAAAGAATCTCATCAGTCCGGTTGACTCGCTCATCCCTTGCTTCTCTTTTAATATTTCTTCTCTCTCCTCAAGAAAAAAGAGAAGAAGCTAAGAAAATGATAAATAAACATAATAAGCTGGTTTTAAGAAGAACTAATATGGTTATGTATGTCTGGCTGTCTACTTTATTATTATGTGTTGAGCTAAGCCAAAGTAAACTTGCTTTTCTTTTAGCTGAGTTTTCTACGTCTTCGTCTGATTACACGATGATGACTGCAACCACTACCAGCAGCAGACTCCACAATGTTGTACCTTTTGTTCGTAAAGATTCGCTCTTGTCACGATCATCATCCCAGCTCATTGAATTGCATCATTTCTATTATAGCCATTACACGCTGTTGCCACCACCACCTTGAGGGATGCTCAGTGTAGGCTGTACTTAATATTATAGTGTATATACCTACGTATATGTCTGATATGCTCAACTTTTCAGAACAAATAGCTGTAGTCTGGGATGTAAGAAAAAAGTCAGTCATTTCCCACATTCCATATCTTGTACTTTTCATCACAGCAGATTTTTTTCTTCTATTATTGCTCTTTCTTCTTTTGAGTACTGTGCTGTAAAAAGATAATGATTCCAGTTTTCTGCGCATTTTCTGCACGATCAAGTTCATTCCCTTCCTTCCTCGTAGTATTTTCTCTGGGAAGAAAGTATCTTTATGAGAATCATCATTACTACTCGAGTTTTAAAAAAAAGTCTAGATAATTTGTGATTTTCTTGGGCTCTCAACTTTTCTCAAAGAATTTGTGAATTTCAACACATAATGAAAATTTAATATTCTCAAGGGTAATTTTGTTGGTGGTCAGATTGTTTCTCCTTGAATTTTTAACGGTCTGTGAAAACGTTGTAAAACTCCCATTATCCACATCTCATCAGTATCTGATAGTGAGAATAGTCAAACCTTGGGTTTTATTGTGTCTCCACCTATCACCACGAGTCACTTTATAATTTACAAAGACTTCATCCTCCTCCTCATCATTACTTTGTATATTGAGTAAAAAGTATGACAACAATTTTTTTCCATGACTAACACCGTAAATGATCCACCTCATCCTTTTCCAAGTTGGTCAAACAAAAACAAAAATAAAACGCTTTGAACTCCACCGCATCCATTTTCCCTTGTAAGGTACACTGAAAATCAGTCACGGTTTTCAGCTTACATCATCTCTCATGACAAGTGGACATATAGTATTCCGCTTGTCCTGTCTCTTGGAAGAATGCCAAGAACTGATGTGAGTGATCATCTATGTACGCACTAAACATGATAAAAATGCATCCATGCACATTTATCATTTTTTTACAGTAAGAAAAAGTAATAATCTTCACATATCATGTATATCATCATTGCAATGTTGAATGCATAGATCATAGTGCACTCCTCACAAAGCTTTCATTTATCTACATTTCTTTACAAATCTGTCAACATTTCATCCATCCAAATTCCCAAAGTATTCACAATGAATAGAGCTTTGTGTGTGTCGACCATAAGGGTATATGCTCTGTGAGTTCTACGCCGGGATGAATACGACAGGAAGATGAGTTATGCGTAACGTACTGAAAAGAATGTAAAGTCCGTATCTATAAATCGCATCAGAGATAGAGGAAAAAATGCATTCATTCTCAACAATTTTTCTCATTTAACTCATTTCACTAGCTGGGTAGTCCATACAACTACAAGAACTCTTTGGCCCAGAAAATCTAGATGAAATTATGATGAAGCTTGAGGGGACTAGTTGTACATGAACTAGTAGAAGTTCATATTATACGTGATGTGATGATCATGTTGACGATGCTGGGGATGCGTTGGTTGCTCTTCTTTTGCTTCTGGTTGATGATAATGACGAAGATGATGGTTATCTCGGCACCATTGCAGCACGTCATCGTCATCATTGCGTGTTTTTATGAATTCATATCTAGTTTCACTATGAATAGAAACGAAGGCATGTATGAAATTGCATGGATATAAGTATAAGACACAGGAGCTATGAGGAAGATAATTTTGTACATGGAAAAGTAACATACTAAAGTGACTGATGACAGCAAAGAAGTTCCCTACATGAGATCACTTGTTTCCTCTATTCTTTCACTTAATGTGTGATAACTCTTCATTTAAGCCGTTTTACCTACCACTACTCCTATCCTTCTCGAATTATTATGAACGACATGGCGTATAAAGTTGTATTGTTTTGTGTAAAGGATCCACATGCGTATCTTGAATATAGCCGTTTGAATGTAATATAATCCACGAGTAAAAGTTGCAAGGGTAATAATTCATATCATCATCATTTGATTACGTAACGCGATGACATGGCTGACTCGAGTCAATATAGTTTAGTCACTTGGTATAAAAGTTTGGATATGTTATGCTCATTGTAAATCTGGATGGACAACGGTTGTCCTAAAAATATGCATAATGTATGCGTAAAAAGTGTGCTTTATAGATAAGGCTTCATCCTCCTGACTCTGTGGCGAGGAAGTATAAGCTCAACAACACTGAAAAGTGCAGAAGAAGGCGAGGTGAAGCCGGAATACTTCAAAAGAAGTGGTTTTGGTCAGTGATAAATGATTCGTGATTTAACATATTCAACGAGCACATTACTTGTGAGCATAAAGTACATTCATTTTTTTCTTCTTCTCCCAACCAGATGAGCAGGGTGGGTGGGGTGTTTATGCGTGTATCTCTGTAAAACATTACAGTCATATACTTTTTCCAGTTGTCTAATTTTCCGGCCTAAACTCTACAAAACTCACGTTCTTTATTTTAGAAAGATCTTCAGGGCATTTCCCTTCACTCCTATCGTATCACAACCGGCACAAATCTACTCCACTCTGGCAGCACGTTTCACAGCAAGTGAGAGGGTTTTCAGGCCGGGCTCTTTGGTCACGGTTAGGCTTGACTCAGTGTAATTTATAATATTGTGCCTACCTTCCTTATTTCCATATTCCACCAGAGATACAATAAAAAACACGAGGATGAGATATGAAGCTTCACATGGCAGATTTCCCCTTTGTGGCAGCAAGTGATACCACGACGATACAAGCTGACAACAAAGTCGTTTACATTTCACATCCTTTACTTGCATCAACCTTTAGCTGCCCTGTTTCCCCACTTCATTTTTCATCCTTCATTTCCATCTCACTCAGGTTTACTCTGGCTGGAGGTGAACACTGAGAAAATTGCGGCACGCATATTGGACGCTGTCATATCGTCATTTCATCAACACCTGACTTGACTCTAAGCTCATTTCATTTAGAGCGATTTTTTTCATATTGAGGAGAAAAAAAGAAACAACTTTTTTTCTTCAAATACTGCAATGCACCACCTCATCTCATAAAGAAACTAATGGAATATATCCGGGTTGATGTCGTGTGTTGCGTATAATCGCTGAAATATAGCGTAATTAATTTTTCTCCTTTCTCCATTTTTCATCTGGAACAAACACACTCCACCAGTGAAGCATACCTTATGCTTAGCACTGTCCACTCGATAGTTTTTTTTCTACTGGAGAACCTTGCGTGATGTAGAAACATGTGCAATAAATAATTGGCTTAGAGCATTAATCTGATGGTCTTGTATGTGGGAGAAGACTGCGGAGAATGGAAAACTAATAACATAATATGTGCATTCCCGCTACATGAAATGAAATGAAGTCTGGAGAAAAAAATGATGATTTCCTTTTGGTGAAGTAGCCAAGAGTAAAAAAAATCCTCATGCATGCAATACCTCCACTTCACCGCACACTGGTTACATGCCCAGTGAGCATGTTGTGTTTACTCATTGAGCAAATATGGAAATGACACATCGTCCAACATCAAACATTACCAGAGCGAAAGAGAGATAATCCAATAAAATAAAATATCCAAGAGACTCAGAGAAAGAAAATGAAAAAAGTCGCTCTTTCCATATACATTACTAAACTTACAAGATCTACGTTTATGTGTAGGTGGATCCTTTTTTCAACCTTCTCTTTCTTTCTTTGCTGTTGTCTTTTATGTGGAATAATCAGTCAAGGGAATGTACACAAGATCGTTGTTGCTCTCTGTGTAAACATGGACTTTTTTGAAAGAGGAAACGTTTGAGCTAACAGGAGCAGACAAGTAGACAGGAGCATATTAGATGACACATGATTTTTACATTCCAATGCAATAACGCATATCTCTATATTGAAGTTTGTGTGTGTGTGTGTATGTCGGTGATTTTAAGTATTTCATGGTTAACAGGTACACTGCACGCAGCAAGGTGGATAACGCATGACAAAGTGGATTCACGATTGTGTGCCAATGCATACCTCATGCTTTGGCATATTTATAGACAGAGGAAAAAAGGATATGATGAACAAAAAAGTAAATAAGTTACATAATGTAAGAGAACGAGGAGAGAGAAATTCGAAACAACGCCCAAAAAGTCGACTTTTTTCTCTCTTTCGGTTCTTCATCCCTCTCCACTTTTCCTACAGCGAAAACGTTCTTGGGATAATATTGTTTGTGTGTGTATTAGAGGCGGGAGTTCTAGCTGTGACTTTGATGATAATAGTAAATGATGATGATGATGGAAAGCTATTGTCAACATGAGTTAGCTACTACAAGGGATTCTCCTCACGCCCAATTACCTTTATAGTGTAAAAGGCATATAGGAACAAAAATGCACTATGGACATGGAAACCTTTTCCATTGATGGTCAATTCTAACTACGTGCCGTCACTCCATCCAACTCCTGTATGGATGAATAGACTGTACCTGAGTTACTAACCGGAGGAGATGACCACACGAGAATTGGTAGCGAACATTTATCCTTCATTATTAAAAAAAACCCACCCTAGCCATAGCTCGTATAAAATTATTATCTTTATCGCTCCCAGTATGCGTCTGCAATTTAATGCATGAGTTTAGTAAAGAGGTAAAAGAGAGAGAGGAATATTGTGCACCCAGTAGACGACTGCATAGAAAAATTTAATCAATGTTTTTGTTGGTATTTTTTTTGCTAGTGTTTGTGTGAGGTGAACACAGGTCGATATAGAAATTGTTTTATATGTTTCACCAATTCATTTGATAGACAATTTAATGTATGGGGACGCCGGGGTTGTAAATTATTTGCACGTGTGTTAAAAAATCATGAAAAAGGGATTTCTCTTCGGGCAATTCTAATTAAGAGGGAATAATCGATTTTTGTGTTTTTCTGCGTGTTTTTTTTGCAGATGGTGAAATCCTGTTGTATTATTGTTGGAAGACTAATAGCAAATTGACAACTGGATGATTTATTGAGTTCATGTGGAAAAATTGTATGAAGCTCAAATGAAGCTGTGTGTTTAGAGCATTCATCGGGGAAAAAGTTTTATGATCGTGGGAAATTAAACTGACTGCCCTCTTTTGTAATCAAATCATAGCGCTAATGGTTAATGTCTACAGCGCAGTGCCTAAATGCGTGATGAAGAAAAAACCGACTATTTAATATCATAGCTATGCCAAGGTGCAAAAAAATGAGTCTTGAAAGGCGTATTAATTCTTGTGATGCTTGATCGAAAATATAAACCAGAGATTCCTATATGTATATGACTATACACGTAAAACTAGAAGCAGCCAAGGAAAGTTATGCAAGTATAATGAAATGTACATATGAGTGATTCCTTTGACATCCAGTGTAGCGGATCTACATTACAATCCCTATTTAATATGTGAGTTCATGTGTGGGCGATGAAGTATGGGCATAAACATCACACTCATCATATCCTGCAAGTATAAATTTTACGATAATTTGTACCTTGTTGGAATTTATCCTTGTTGATTTAAATGCTTAAAAACAGGATATGAACATACGGTAAGAGCATCGCTGACGTTCACGGACGGGAATTAAGTGGGCTGCAGAAAGATTTAAAGTAGCATTTTAGCAGGAAGAAATTCAACGTTTTATCTAAAAGCCAAAAACTTGAGATGATTTAGGAAGATGGCTATATATGCACTCCAGCTTCATGACCAGTTCCAGAACCCCTTTTTCTCTAGTAACAACGACTTTTAAAGTCACGAGCTTCATATACTCATCCTCGTACATGAGGTGTCTGAGTTTTTAATCAAGTACACATATGGCATTTTGAGATTTTAAAAGGATTTATATGCTTGCCGTATAATAAGTATATATTTATTATATAGACCGTAGTTTACTCAAGCAGTTGTAATTTTTTCAACTGGACAAATAATAAAAGTGAATGAACCAATTTGAATCGAAATTAATCGGCATCCTGATTAAAACATCCTTGTTTTTGCACCCATCCCTATCCTTTGTACATTACCAGCTGCCGTATTAGTTTACTTTGTTGTTGGCGACCGACTTCAACCTTATGTCGTAGATGACGGCAGCCGTTATTTGGGAATGCTGGTAGTGAAACAGAAGGTCGTAATTCAATTATCACTTGAAGTTTATCGCTTACATCGAAATCTGCGAGAATCTGACTAGTGCCCGTTATTCCACATAAAAGAACAATCGTGAAGGGGATAAAGCTCTCCTTAGGATTTGGATAGAATTACATTTTATGTAAATCACAAAGTTCATGACTAAATCACCATCACGCTCATCTCCTCATGGATGAATGAGAAAAGACGAAAAAAATATCTGAGCCCAGCCCTAGCCATTTCGCACTTGGCGCTATATAAGAAATTACTTTGCACTTTGTATTATTGCTTCCTTGGAAGGGATAGAAATTTTAATCGAAAAAAAGAAGGCTAATTCGATTTTGTTGTTGGTGAGGTATTTGATGTGCAAAAGTTCTTGGACGCGTCATTTCCTGCTTAGAATTTTCTTGAAAATTGAAATGTCGAGAGGATGTCGGTTTGTTTAACATTTCGATTCCTTTCGAATGCAATGAAATGAAAATGTAATTTCACTTGTCCAAAATGCGTATGGGTACCTTAATCTTATTCAAAGAGAAATATACAGTAGAACGTCTTACTTGAAGTGAGCCACTTTCCTGCAGTTGTCAATTCCCTTGAAATATTTTCTATTGCGTGGAGCGCTACTATGTATATATTGTATACCAATTCGGGAATCAGCTTTAATCAGTAGTGGTGTAGAAAATGTGTGTGCGGAGCAGAAAGAAAATTCAAGTATGAGTGCAAAGTCACGTCATGTCAAGTCAACCCTGACAGATTTCAATGTTCCGAGTATGTGAAGGTACACAGCAAATCCATAAAGTGAGGATTGCTCTGAGGAAATGAGTATAAAATCGAGGGAAACTTATGGAATTAAGCAATATAGAGTATTATTGAGAGAGGAAAACGAAGTAAAAACGACGACATCTCCAACTCTTTGTGAGCCTTTATATATGCTTTTTCTGACTTACCCTTGAGAGAGGTAGAAAAGAGACTCAATAAAGTGAATGGTTCCTTTCCAAAAACTGTAAGTGATGCTCGACGTCGGAAGTTTCAATGCTGACTTTACGTCCAAACATAGAAAATAGGGGAAACCTTCATAATCCGGATCAGAGAAAATTCACAAGATCGAATTTCACCATTTCACCACTTTCCCGTCTCTTCATGTATTTTGCTACAGTTTTCCAGAGAAGGGATTTTATATGGCTTGGGTGTCCTCTAACAAGAAAATGAAAGGGCTTTTCACTGCACTGCCACACTAAAAACTGGGAAACTCAGTATATTATTTTAAGAGTGTGTGTCCAAACGTCAAAATTGTCATGCACTTTTATATGATATTCTCTACTTTACGGAAAGTTTTACTACATTATAATATACACACTTATATGGTGGATGCATATAAAACTTGTATAGAATGCAGTGACATGATATGACACTCGCAGAGGGGAAATGTCAAAAATTTTGACTCGCAGATGTAGAAGCCGTCGTCAACGGATCAGTTGTAGTTTGTGATTTACTGTAAATAAAATCCTGTCAGTCAACTTTTTATCCTTAATTCTTAGTATATCAAAGAGAACTGACTTGACCAACCCACGAAAAAGCTTGAAAGATTTTAAAATAAACAGAGAATTACAAATTATCTGTGTCAAAATGTCACTGATTACTTTAACCTTGTCACTTCCGTTTTTGAGTTTTGAGTGGCCACTTTTCATTCTAACATACAAATGCACAAAGTAAGATTTTTTCCAACTTTTTAATTAGTCATTTCAAGGTCTTTTGATATGATTTCAAAATTAGTGTAAAAACAAAACGTTCCCTTTTTATTGTGTTTATACGAGAGGGTATAAATTTATCCAGTAAAAGGATAGCAGCAGTTTGAAGAAAGCGAGAACTTCGAACGTGGTCCTACTTCGGCAAGAAGCAAGAGTCGACTGAAAGCATGAATCAATGGAAGTTGAAAACAAACCAGGGGAACCCTAGGCAAGTCAAGCTTCCACCATAACCAACTACTGGGAGAGTAGAGCTAAGGAAAAAACTCACTCTCTCTCTCTTGCTATATGTATCTTACAAGGCATAATATCGCATATGTGTACAGCGACACTACATTTGAGCAAGGGGCTGAAAAGAAGTAAAAGCAAGTATTTCACTTTAGGCATATGATCTTTTTTCATTTTACTATTTTTTTCTCACTAGACTCCTTTCTGTATGGAATTTATTGGAGGAAGCTATTGTGAAAAAATGTATGTGCACGTTTATATGTACCACGAGCATGAGCTTGCATTCACGGTGGCGAGTGTGCCCGGTACGGCATTGACATTGTCTGTGTTCTCTTACCAAAACGACTTGGGGCTTTTGTAGTCGGTTGAAATATACCTTGTACTATTATCATGACGCTTATAGTATTCATTCCGTATTCAGTTGTATAATTAACGCTAGTTACTCATTTTACCATTTTCTCTCTTCTATGCTAGTTCCTTAATTATAAAACGGTTTTCAACTTTATGACATTTGTGTATCCACACTGAATTTAAGGTAAGCATGTATGCAGACAATTATGTATGAATGAGAGAAAGAGTGACAATACCCGTTGTACAAGAAAGGATTGAATAATAAATTTGTAAAAGTTTGGGAGGTGCAATGGTGTCATTACTTTGGGGGATAATTCTACAGAGTTGAAGACTTTTATAACAAGTGTTTTTTTAAAAAGTACATAGTTCAGTCTAACTCCAAATTCCATGCTCACCTTGCTTTTATACTATGTGGCATCTTCTTTATTGCTTCTGGGTAACTAATCCATATTAATTTTAAGTAAATTTCTATCAACGAGCATTAGTTATTAATTGCTTTTCGTCACTTTGAATTAGACACACTTCTGGTCAATCTGGTAATAGCTGGGCTATCAGGTTCTTACATAAAAATTGCCAACTCCACCTCTACTCTATATCCGCAGTAACTCTCATTGTTTAAGGATATAAATATTCATGAGCTTACACTCATGCCCTCGTAAAATGCACAACAATGCAAGTCTCTGTTAATTGACTATGTATTAAGTAACGGGTCAAGATATTCGCAATAATTCTTGAATTAGCACTCATCCCATTGCACTATGAGCACAACTACTCATTATAATTAGTAGCAAGAGGAGTTTGACTATAGCACCTGTCAAGCTTTTTTCAACTTGCTAGTTCTTCTTCGAAAATGGACAGGCTACTCTGTGTCCGCTCTCTCGTCGTGAGTTTAGGATTATTTATATTGTTTGTTGAAAGCCATGGAGTTTTCACAGCCCCTCGGAAGTTCCTTCACATGGGTGGAGAAAAATTCCGGAAAAAGGATTACGATTATTTCTCTCCATCGCAAAATGTCTGGCAGAAAGACTCCCGCGATGATGTTTTCTCAACTAAAAACGACTCACGATGGAAAAATCGGACAATGACAAGTGGAAAATATCGCCTTCCATTAGAAGTCGTTCCATTCCATTATATCCTTGAAATAGTCCCAATTCTCCACTCTGGTAGTAAACTCGGAGACCAGTGGACTGCTCCAGGAAACATAAAAATCCTCGTCGACTCTGTCCGAGCTTCTGATTCCATTACTCTTCATGCATTCCTTATAAAATTCCCGGGAGACGCCATTAAGGTAATGCTTCCTGTCTTTTTTTATTCTTTTTTTCCATTTCTTGCAAAAAAATAGTACAGAGGCGACACAGAACTGGGAAGCTTCTCCATATCCGGTTTTTGCTCTCTACATATGTGTGCGTAATACGCTTCTCATCCATTTTTCATTAATTGTGTCATTACACAAATTGACATTTCAGATAAGGGACATCAGCTCTGGAGAGAAAGTTGACGTGACTAATCATGAGTACAGCAAGGAGAACGAGGATTTCTATGTCATTAAATTGGCTAAAGAGTTGCAAGTTGGACGCAAATACGAGATCGATATTACTTACATTGCTCCCGTTTCCCTAAAACGTCTTGATGGACTCTACAGAAATACCTACTACGACTACAAAACTGGAGAGAAAAGGTGAAATCCGACACCAGAAGAAGAAAACTTTTGTTTATTATTTCAACCCACATTAGCTAGACCACACGCACATGAAGAAAATAACAGAAATAGTTTCACATATTCGTCATATAAAGCAAAAGAAGAAAACTTGAGTTCTCATTTTCTTATGCTATTATCATTTTGGTCATTATTTGGCTAATGATGTAGTCCACGATAATACAATCGGAAAAGGAAAAAACTTTTACTTATAGCGAAAATTCATGATATATGCAACATCTATTTTCTTCCGCTTAAGGTACCTGGTTACGAGAAAATGATGAGAAGATAAGGAAGAAGAAAATACCCAGCAGCGGGACATAACTTTAGATTAGCTTAATGCATTTTCCTCTGTGTATTTCTTTTATGTACAGCATTGAAAGCCACATTTGACATCAGCATCGGCCGAAGACCTGAATACATTTCCTTGAGCAGTGGAAACTTGGTGTCTACCGTGCCAATGTAAGTTAAGTAGTAAAAAATGCGATAAATTCGTACACCTCATCATCACCCACGGAGAAGTAAAAACAATTGTTCAAATATTGATTTGCTATTACACCCAAAAAAAATGATGCAGTACAATGTAGCGACATCCATCTAGAAATTGTGTACTTACGTGATAAGAACCTGGAGACTTGTATATTTTGCAGATCTAGGGTGCATTGTACCCCAATAAAAATGGGTGCAAAATTGTAAATCGGGAATATCCGTTTTTCTCTACAGGGTTACAAAAGAAAAAGGATGGTACATTGATACCTTTAACACAACAGTGGCCATGTCAACTTACACCGTGGCCTTTCTAGTTGCTGATTTCACGTTCACTGAAGCTGACAGCAATTTATTTCGGAATCGACCTGTCCGGGTAATATTAGCATGGCTATGAACCATCATAAATAGAATCTAGTCGTTAAAATGCCATCGAAAAGCTGAATAATGTATGTGTGTACATGTTCGAACATTCCTTGATAGGGGTAAATGAATGACTGGCAATGAATGGCACGTGTGACACTTTTCTTTACAATAAATATGCAGATTTATGGTCCCAAAGCCGTTATGGAAAGAGGAGGTGGTGAGTTTGCGGCAAATGTCTCTGCCCGTGTGCTTGCCTTCTATGAAGAGTATTTTGATGTGGGGTACCCAATGCAAAAAATGGACTCTGTCGCTGTCGCCGGCTTCCCAGTAAGATAAAGCTTATGCTCCAAATTCATCACAACTAATATTTTATGAATGTCAGGATGTTTTGATGGGTTGATATAATCTGGGAATGAATTACTCAAATCGTAATTATCTCTATTAAATCCTCTGTAAAAACTTGTAGTACGGCGCAATGGAGAACTGGGGTCTTAACATTTATAGGTACTATAATTTTTCCTCGATAAAACATGTCAGGATCTTGTGTCAGCTCAGTATAAATAGTTTTACAGCATGACATGTTTTTTTCAGAGACCGTTATTTAATTGACATACCAGGAGTTACACCAGAATCGCTTCGAGGAACTATTTCATCGATTTTGGCCCATGAACTCGGTAATTTGCTTGATCTGAAACTACTAGTGGTGGCGGTGACCAACTGTGTCACCACTTTGAAAACAATGTTATGTTTGTGATAAAAAAGCAATTTTCTGTAATCATTTGAATCATTTTCTCTTCCCTACAGCTCATCAATGGTAAGGAAATGTTTCCGCGAATTATATGTCTACAGAAAAGACTCCAGTTCGACACTCTTTTTTTGGAAGCTTTATGCAATATTAAAATTCTTATTGTTCCTCATGTTTTTCCTTGCATTGTCACTAATTGCAATGCCCATATTCTCCGACGATTTTCTGCTAATTGCTCAGCAATGCAGTAAATTGGTCAAATTAAGGAAAACCATAGCGCAGTATTGTAGTGCTTTAATAACTTGTCTAGGGATATTAGCCTAACTATGAGGATATTTTGTTATGATGGATTTGATCCTCCTCAATAGGTTCGGCAATCTTGTGACTTGCCAATTTTGGGAAAACATTTGGTTAAATGAGGGCTTCGCGACGTACTATTCTTACATTGGACAAAACTTCACAAATCCAGAATTCGAGCCGATGAAGAAGTTGCTTGTGGACGCAAATCAATTCGCATTTAAATTAGATTCCCGAGAGCGCTCCAGCTATCCCATCCTGCTTGACAC
>JAHZNA010005075.1:0-34790 GCA_027743935.1 Sinodicranocentrus sp. ZH6 | reverse complement strand
ATTCTCATGCTAAAAGACACCTAGATACAAATTTTCATTAAATTCCAACCACTTTGAAATTCCAATTTTCCCCTCCCCTTCCCCTCTGGGACGATTTCCGGGTACTTGAGGGTGGAAAGTGGTCAATTTTTCAACGGATTCGTATTTCGCGCATTAATATTCACCTGTACATAAATTTTCAGCCAAAAAGCTTTCGAGTGGCCAAAGGACACCTCAGGTCCAACGCGTCTGTCTATAGCTATATTTATACGGTTAAACATACATTTCGCATGGTGACACACCTCAGCCTTTTTCGTACTCTATATTCGTATGCATCATCCAACAAAAAAATCCATTCCGATCAATCACTGAATGTCAGTCACTAGAAAAGGAAATTGCATAATAGCCATTACGAAATTAGTATCCCTCATCCGTTTTACCTCCTCCCCCATATAAAGCAAATCTCTTTGTGTCTCTTTATGTCTTCAGCGTTACTTCATGGTTTTTTTGTTATTCAATACAAAAGCCTTAGCCTTATTATAGGTAACCACCCTAGCTTCAGCATTTCCACCGACCGAGGGACAAAACAAAGTTTTGCTAAAACCCTCTTATTTTATTTTTAAATTCACCAACTACACAGCACAGCTACATTTATCGTATTACATGCCTAAATACCAAACCCGATTTTACACATTTTATTACACAACTCTACAAACGTAAAAGAATCTGACATCTGCACTCTGTAATTGCGATATCTATTACTTTTTTTCCCAACAACTTAGCCAAGATATCTTTTCATTTACCCCATCTGCGGGAATCCACCACTTGATCTTCTTCCTCCACTTCATACATGTACTTGATCTCAGGCATCTCATCCTTTTTCCAAGTTGACTTAACTAAGTGGCCCGTCAAGTAAAAGGAACAGAGAGCTGAGAGAACACACATATGAAAGCATTAAACTCTCAGAGATTTGCCTACAATTCAAAAGGAACAACATGCTAATGCCGTCCATCTATCCCTCTCAGAAGAAAAAAGTTATGTATAATGTGAGTTGAGCGGATTGTGTGTGCACTCATTATATCATCATCTCCCAAAATGCAATCCTATTTATATAACTTCACATATATCTCTTCTACACATATTCATCTTCTCTTTTTTCCTCCAAACAACAGTTCTAACTGCATCATCTTATAGGTGAACAATTCATAACGCTAAATTTAAATACATATGGCATATGGTAATAAAGAAAGAAAGGAGCTCTTTCTTTTTTTCTTCTTCTTCAAAACATCATCCTCCAACAACCAAACTATAAGAGTTGCTCTGTTGTAAAAAGTCTACTCAAATAACAAAAAAAAACTAAACTTTTAACTAAAACACAAGAGAAGCTGCTCTCCTCTCCACCTCCATGTATCCAAATGTGAATATATGTTAAACGTTGTTTTTCGCTTACTTGCTTATTGTGCGTATATTACTCAAAAGTTATATAAATCCATAGGAGATGTGATGTGAGTGCTTTTGTAGATACAAAGAAAGGGAGAGAGAGAGAGAGAAGAAAAAAATCATAAAAAAGTCTCTTTTTTTCTTTCTGTCCATAATACTAGTCTTTCTTTCCCTTTTTCTGCATATGGGATTGCATTTATATATGTTGGTGAAGTACAAGGAAGAGATGTATAGAGACGAGAGAGTATTTACGCGATATGAGTTGTGTAGATGGAAGGAGTAAACTGCAATAAAAGTCAGTGTGTGTAGAAGAGAGACAAGAGGAAAAATACACGAGTGTACAAAAACGGACAAAAGTGAATGACGAGGAGGAGGAGAGCAGAAGTGGATCCATTGTTTATCCTCGTGTTTTTAAACTTTAACTTAAGGCTTGTTGACAGTTCATCGTTTTTCTAATAAGGAATAAATATTTTACAGTGGTTTTTCGTTTTTGGAAGGTTATCTCTTCTCTATGGGGTTGGGGTGAGTGATCTTTTTTTTGAGATTTTTGTGATTAACCCCACCGGTGACCGGTCAACCGGCTGGTGGAGGTGGATGAAAACAAAGAGATAAAAAATGAGGTAGATTAAATGGTGAATGGATTTGCATCTTTGGTCTTGATAAGTTTAGAGAGAGTTTGGGAATGTTGGATTGATATGGTTGGGATAAAGGTATCAGTTGGAAGTTGGAAGAGAAGAAAGGGTGAAATAGATAGGGTAATTGATCATTTCCGTTTTCTTTTGTTGGTTGTACAATGACAAATCATGATTTTGTAGGGTTAAGATGTCTACTCAATACTGACGTTTGTTAGTTTGATGGACGGATTGATTTGACGATTTGTGTGACAAGTCAATACGGTTGACGGTGTACGACAAAAGGGATTTGTCGATGGATTCATATTTAAAAGTTAAGTTGCTTTTGGTAGTAATTGCATTATCATAGGTTGTTGACTGTTAGTCATTAGTAGGTAGGTGTACAGCGGTTCAATCATTTTATTTTACAGGTCCAGATAACTATATGTTGTATGTATTGAATATTTGGCCGGGTCATTATTGTCGTATATGCCCATGATTAAGGGGCATTGCTTACTTTTAGCTTTGGCAGCTGTCAGTTGTTTAGTGTTTAGTTGTTTACTTCAATTACTGCAGTTGACAGTTATATGCTGAAAAGCGTTACTTGTTGATTTATTTGTTTTTTGTTTGAGTAATATTTTTCAGTTTTGATGTTGAATGCTGGAAGTAGATTTTGCGAGAAATGAGTTTACGTATATTGGTGAAAAATTGCAATATGGTGGGCGTATAAAGCTTATCGAAAATATATGATTAGATAAGGGCAGTTGACATTACAGGACTTAATTGTTTTGATAGTTGAGTAATAGTTGACAGTTCTTAAATTTCTCGTATTCTTTTCCAAGTAGATTAATGACATTTAACTGACTGGGAATTAGAGACACGTCAGTGGAGCAGTTGAGGTCAGATTAAAATTAACTGGAATTTGCGTGTATTATTGATTATATACTATACAAGCCGTAATATTTTAACCTGATGGTTTACATAGCAAATATTTTGTAAAATTAAATTTTACATTTAATGGCGAAATCAAGCTATAAATCGAGCACCAATGCAAAACTTTCAAGTTACGAGCAACGACAGTAAAGACAATTGACAATAAATACAAGTAGCTGTCAACGTCAGAGCTGCATTTAATGACAGGTTGATAAACTATTCTAAATAGTCATTTGAGAATTTACATCGCACATTCAACATTCATTCCAGTAAAGATCCAATAGTAAAAAAATCTGAATGCTTTAACCTGTTAAGTTATGCTTTTGCCTCATGTCAGTTGTCTCTTTGACCACATTCTTGGTATAAATATTTGTCGAAATCCAACCTTCGATCCTTAATCCCAATCCCGAGTATTAATTATTTTTAATGTTACGAATTCCATCCAATCAGTCTCTGTCTCTATGTTCCCCAGCTGTAAATTTGTCGTATACTCATACTCCAATATTTATAAGCAAATCGAATGTTCCACATGTTCCATCATGACATGATGTCATTTATGCCATTTATGCCATATATACCTCTGATAAAGCATTGTTGACAGAAGTTCATTACTTATTTATGCAAGAGAGTAACTTTTGTGATTGTATGTTATGATGATTAGCTCTCTCCTCGCGTTCGTTCCGTTTCGTTCATAGATATCAACGCAAACTGTATTTTAAGCTAACGTAAGCTTCCGTGTCGAGATAAGATACATAATTTAAGCTCTTTCTCTCTCAGCGTATTACTTCCAAAAGAGTACAAGCCACATCTAACTGTCATCGAAAATTGAAAAAAAAATCCTCAATTCCTTCACCGGTCCTCGGTCAGTTTCGCTTACATGCCGGCTATCATATTTACTCCATTCCGTGCATAACCCCAACCAAGCCAATAATGCGCTTAGCCTAGTCCTCTAAATGAAAACCTTGTAAGAAGCTTCATCGAATCTCTTTTTTTATAGGTAGTATCGATGACAGCTCTCTCTCTCCAACACATTGACACGGATACCTTTAAGGAAGAAAACAGCAAGTCGTCATATTAATTCCAACCCTCCACTTCCCCCATTGGAAGGAACCGTGTTGATCATTACTCCAGTGCAACTATTTCCACAGTGAGTAGAGTCTGTGAACGAGCAAAGAGTAAAAGAGACTCCGATCCCGAACCCGGGTACGCTTTGTCCGGATTCTCCAGCATAACGGGTAGCAAGGCATTCGCAAGAAGTGGTCATGGTGTGCATTGTGTATAATGCAAAGCTGTAAACGAACACAGACGTGCTCTGTTTCTCATGTGTGTATTTTGCACCACAGGCCACGGACGAAAGTTGGTATAGCGAGTAGAGGGGAGCAACTATCTGACCATTTGTACGTAGTATTCCTTCGCATTACACACGAAGCAAGAGAGATAAGCTGTTAGAGGATTTGTGGCGAACACGGAGGTGAACTGCTCCTGTGTGTTGATCATCATCATCACCCATACACAATATTGCTATTCGGATAGAAAAATACACAGATGTAGTGAGTGAGTGATATTTAGTGTGTATGTTGATGGTGGCAAAGGAGTCGAAGGAGCTCTTCGTGTTTTTCTTCTCCTACACAAAACAGAGGAGTGAGTGAGTTTTTGAACATATCGGATTGAGTTGCCGAGAGAGAGAGTACGCAAGAAGAGACGTGAAATTTCTCTCTCCCCACTGCCGCTGTATGTATGTCTATCTCGGCTTCCTGTTACTTCCTCGAGTTTTTTGAGCAAGTCAAAGGGATTTTCTGTGGCTCGGCTGCTAACTAGAGAAAAGGAGAACTATACGGGAAGAAAAGGAAAGAGAGAGAGAGAGGAAGAAAGAAGAAGGATAGATATTGTGAACCCGTTGCTTCATCATTTATTACTCTTTTTACCGTATCGGTTCCCGGGCGTAGCTGCAAGTTGACAACAAAAGTCAAAGAAGAATACCGAGAAAACAACTGTCACAAACTGTCAAAATTTTCATCTGGCGTGGCACGCCATTCGACCGCCTCCACTCCTCTTGCCAGTCATTAGTCTCTGATGGAATACGAAAAGATGCTATACTGTATAGGTTGTTATCCATTTGGCCATGATTGTTATCAATGTGTTGTGCTTTGTAATATGAATCACAATTGACTCTCCGATTCTTACCATTTCGGTCGGGATAAACTAGGAGGACTAGGTTGAAAGGTTGTGGTGAGTTTGGGAGAAACTAAAGAGATTTTCGAAATTTGTGCCATGGGTTATGCGTGAAAAGGGCTACAAGTGGAGATTTGATAGTCGCATTGTTTTGCGTGTACGGATGAACGTTTTTAATTCACCCGATGACAATATGTGGTATTCATCGTAGTGAGAAAAAGTGACTGGCTGGAAATTATCGCTTTTGATGTTGAAGCATACCAGAACGAGTGACGCTTGTGCTGTAAGACATTTGAAGAATATTAGTAGAACTCTCGAGAAGCAGCTGGTGCGGGTGATGGGGATAACATGGAGATTTTTACTCTGCTCAAGTTTGTTAGTCAAATGAGAAATTAATCACATTTAGCGAAAAATTGTCGAATATAGTTTGTAAACCACACGTACTGTCAACACTTTTTAGGCTTTACTGTACCATCTCGTTCTAGAGTTGCAGAATATAAAATTTCTAGGAAAACGTCCGCTAGGGTCTATTTGTCGTGATTGTATCCAATTATACTGTGGAGATATGACATGACTAATTTACGTCTTTGTGGTTTACCACAGTGTAGATATCTGTAACTTGTGCATTCATTATAGTCTTTCCTTGTAATTGAAGAATATTTTCCACTTTGTACTTTGGGGAGGTTGATCAATGCAAGAAAGGAACTGACAGACCTTATAACGAATCATTATTATTACACTAGACGAAATGGCAACCATTTTTTATTGAAAACGGTTAATCATACTTGGAACATTCCAACAGTTTTCCAACAAATAAGTTTAGAAAATTTTATGCATCTCTGTTACAAAGGAAACATTTTTTACAAATGTACGTTTCAAATGACAGTGTTAAACTTTATAATAATTAAGTTCACTCATTATTATTGTACATGGAATTTGACAAGTGAGATCGGGAACGAAAATTCAATTTCATATTAGTGCATTGGTACACAATAATGTTAAAGTTATCGAGAATGCTCAAACATTCCACCGAAGCGGTTACAGAGAATGAAAACGGACGTGTGAGTTGCTTTCGACTGCATTCAACATCTGCAAATATGGTACATTGGTGTACACATTTGCTATTCTCTGCAGCACTGATTTGTGTTGTCTCGCCAGCCTGTAAGTTTCTACATTTTCTTTTCCTTACTCTCGTTCAACATAATTTGTTAAAAATGCATTTAGCTCTTCACAATTTTTTGTTGGAACAGTGGGCAACCCAACTCCGAACCTTGTAATTAGTCAGAATGGGACGAAAGCTTTAGGACACCATTTGACAGTCAGTTGCAGGGCCAACTTTTCCACTGATGCATTGTGGTGGTCTGTTCTCAGGCTTCCCAGTGAGGAACCGGTTAACATCACTAATGTGAAACACGGGGAACAGGAGGAGCTTCAAGATGCGACTTTGGTTTTTAAATCGTTGAACACGACTAATATCGGGCAGTACATTTGTAACGCTGTGCCAGATGGGAAACTGCTTCGAAGTACCTACAACTTGACTTTCAAAGGTACTTTGATATGATGATTTGCCATACTGATATGTTTAACGCGTAACTGAGCAAATGACATAAAGGTAAAAATATTTTGCAGTCGATCTAAAACTGAAAGGGCAGAAGAAGGTTGAAGTCAATGAAATGAATGACACAAGTCTTACGTGCAAAGTGAGCGGATACCCTGTTCCAAACCATATTCGATGGTCATTTAAAAATCCGTCAAACTTTCCACTCGTTAATTCTTCCTCCATCGGCATTACATCAGAGCCACAGAGTGAAACCGAGTTCACTTCAAAGCTCATTCTGCGCAATGTCAGCTTAGAACAACATGGGAACTACTATTGTATCACAAATGAAGGGTTGCACGAAAGCACTGAATTAATTGTTAGAGGTAAAGTCGAATCCAATTCTGACTTACATATACGTATCCTAAATGTTTTATGTGTAGATCCTTATGATTCGTCTTTTTATGATATAATAGGTAAAGCTCGTCTAGAACTTGATGTTGTCAAAGTTGTTACTCCCACGGAAATATTTGTGAACTGGACTATCAATGATGGCAATTCAAACGTCACTAGTTTAAAACTCTCTGTAAGCGGGGATAATCTTATGATAATAGTTTGCAGTTAATATTTACTCTCAACTAATGTTCCCCAATCTACATGTCCTCATAGTATTTGGTAAATGGAGTTAATGAAACAAGCCTGGACCTGGACCTCGGTCTTCCTGCGTCGAAATACTTGATAAAACAATTGACACCATCGACATCCTATGCCAACTTCACACTAACTGCTGAAAATCAACTCGGAATAGCTGAAGATTCTAGATTGACTGAAATGAAGACATTGGATGAAAGTAAGATTGGATGACTAAAATATCGTAGATTCCTCAATTAACGTCTGCATTTTTTAAATGAGAATGGCTTCAAATTTATCTTTTCAGATCCACTTTTCATCCCTAGAGTGCTGTTTAAAGGATCGACATCTAGAACTGTCACACTTGGATGGAGTATCACTCCAAACGTGACTGACTTCTATCATTACTACAATGTCACTATACGAGGAAGAAATGGTAGAGTGGAGTGGTTTAAGTATACAGGAGAAAATCCGGAGGTTCTTGTAGAGAATCTAAAGTCTGGAATGGATTACAGTTTCCAGGTATATATGTATTTGAATGTTTTCATTTTTCTTGTACAAGACTTGTTTAATATGCTTTAAAAAATTCAAAAGATTATTCAAATTTTTGTGTGTTATACAGGTTGCTGCTTGCTCCGGCTATACCGAAAGATGTGACACTTTTTCAGATATAGTCAACGGCACAACAATGGACGGAACTTCGAGTGCTCCTCGGAATGTTATTGTACAATGCCACTTTGATGAAAGGACTCACGAAGCAACAGTCCGTGCAACTTGGGATGAACCTGATGATCCACAGGGAATGATCTTAGAGTACGCCATTCAACTTACTGGCAATGCAACTTATCATGACGAGCATGGACAACTGAAGGTTGACAACGTTGGCCCAATAACCAAAGCTGTTCTGGTCTCGCAAAATAGAAAGATTGAGTTTCCTAAGCAACAACCAAATACAAGATTGCAGCTGAGGTTAGTATTTCGTAGAACGGTTGCATTTGCCGTGGTACATTATTGATAGGCACTGGGAATTCAGAGCACATTTTATAATTTTGACCTTAGCATCTGTGCAAAAACTCGAGTGAGGGTATGTGGTGCTATTGCCGAAGACTCGTGCTCTACCCCATCAACAATTCCAGACACAGATGCACTTAATAGAGCGAGTTGGAAAGCCGTCCAGAATAAAAAGCTCGATATCTTTTTTATGATGACTTTGCCAAGTATCTCGCAAAGAAATGGAACCATTTGTTGCGTTCGTGTTGTTGTCGTCAAGTTAAACAAGGATCAGACTATAAGCACTTTGAAACCACCTAATGAAATAAAGATTCAAGACTATGAAACTGTTCATAATAGTTCAAACGGAGGAGCATACATTGCCGAAATTCTGGATCCAAAGAGGTAAACGTTTTGTTCAGTAACCCAAGGTTACCAATTGCAAAATGTGACTAAAATGACTGCATTTTCATTGGTCCTTTATTCCAGTCAAAGTATTATGATTGGTGATGGAACCGCTATAGCAGATGACAAGAAACCCTGCCAAAAGTGTTGGTCTTATTCCGATACTCTATCAGATGTTGAAGGTTCTTACCGACCTTCAGTTAGTTTCCCGTCAAATCAAAATGAACTAAAGCGACATCGAAAGCGTCACGCAGGCTTGTCTGGGGATTCTATGACCAAAGTTCAGTTTATCAATCCTCGTGATGGTCCATTAGATTCTGACAGTTATTACACTGCGTATTTGGATTTGATTGGTATGAATTTCCAACATTGTTTAAGATTTCCTTTGTTATTACAACGGTCAAATAATAATGAGGTAATCTTACGTTTCATTTGTCTGCAGTTATCAATGATAAGCATGAGCATATGAGAGCACAGAGTAAATACTTTCACCCACTGAGACCAGTAAGAGTTGCTGAGCAAATGGGCGTTCCAAGTGCAGCCATTGTTGGAAGTTTGATTGCAGCGTTAGTCGTAGTGGTCTTTGCATTGTTTTGTGTCATGCGGAACCGTAAAGAACCAGGAGAACAAGAATATGGATTATCTCACTCCATCCAGCAATGGTGCAGAAGGCTCAGAGGACAGCAACCTATTCCTACTGACGATCCTCCAGTTTTGCCGGCTATTCAGAAGGACCAACTTGTACAAGCTTTTATTGAAAGACATAAAGATTCTGATCTTGGATTTCAACAGGAGTTCGAAGTGAGTTTCTAAATGGAACTGACTTTTAAAAAATAAAATCCTACTCTCAACCGATTATATATATTTTTTGTAGAAACCCGAAGGTTCAACAAATTATGCTGATTTTGTTGTCACCCATTCATCAGAATCTCGTTATTCGGGTAAAACAAGTTCATCAATTTGATTCCAATTTGAAACAATTACTTGCATGCCTTTTTGTGCCCACATTTGATTTTACGCATCTTTTGCAGACTTTTTGGTGCGTAACCTGAAGCTAAGCAAAAATCGGCCGAGCAGCAGTAATGATGATTCTCCCAAAGAAGAGAGAGAAGTTCTACAATATCACTATTTAGTATGGAAGGACTTTATGGCCCCGGAGTATCCCGTAGGAATCCTTCGCTTTATTAAAAGGTTTAATGAAAACTATAGCCCTGACAAAGGGCCAATTTTGGTGCACTGCAGTGCTGGCGTCGGAAGAACTGGCACGCTCGTAGGATTAGATTCAATGCTGCAAGAACTAAGGGAAGAAGAGCGGGTCTCGATATTTAATACAATTTGTGACCTTCGTCACCAAAGAAATTATCTTGTTCAGTCTCAGGTAATGCATGGTGTCACAGATAATATTTACATCTCAAATACAATTCTTGCTCAATGTAAATGCAATTCGATAGGTCTAACCTGAGTATTTCTTGGTTACAGAAACAATATATATTTATTTACCGGGCTTTAATGGAAGTAGCTCAGTTTGGTGACACTGAGCTAACAGTTTCAGATCTGAAAAGTAACATTGACAAACTCAAAGCAGTTCCCGATGGCAAAATAGTTTCAAAAATGCAAGAAGAATTTGAGGTAGATTAATCAATTCAGACTACCAGTTTTGGACTAAACAATGTTGTCTTTGGTTCTGGAACATCTATTCATATCTATTGTTCATTTTGCAGCGTCTAAGTCAGGTGATAGAGGATAGGAAACCGTTTGCAATTGGTTCTTCTGAAGAAAACAAACACCGGAATCGTCATGAGGATGTTATTCCTTATGACCGCAACCGCGTTATATTATCCCCAATGCCAAGTTTAACCAAGGAGATTTGTACATACGTCAACGCCTCCTTTATCGAAGTACGTACAGGTGTCATTTATTTATTTATGGAACTGAGAATTTCCGCAACGAAATCAATGCTGTAAATAATTCTGTTTTTATTTCTTTAGGGCTACGACAACTCGGAACAATTCATTATTGCCCAAGATCCCTTAGAAAATACTGTTGGTGACTTCTGGAGAATGATGGTGGAGCAGAATGTAAGAAGTGTCGTTATGCTTTCAGAAACGGGGGAGGAGCAGTGCCCCCGCTATTGGCCAGAAAAAGACCAGGAAACTAGCCATGACTACATTAAAGTAAAATATATGCAAAGCCAAAGCTTTCCCTATCATCTCAGAAGGGAATTTACGGTAACAGAGACAAAGTCAGATAATATTTGTCTTGTGACGCAATTTCAATATAACGGTTGGCCAATGGGTGAAGGAGAAGTTCCTCAAGCTGACCGCGGAATAGTCGAGTTAATTGATACAGTTTTGAAGTTCAAAGATAGTCTTGGAAAGGAAAAGAGTTGTGGGCCTACTGTGGTGCACTGTAGGTAAGTTGCTGAAGTTTGATAGTGTTTCTCTATCGATAAATTGTTCCCTGTCTAGTACTCTATTACTAATGGTCCTGGTTGCTTTTGTCATTCAACAAAAATTCATCTTTCCCTTGCAGTAATGGAGCGGATCGTAGTTCAATATTTGTAGCGATAGCGATCCTAGCTCAGCAAATGATGAACGAATCTCGGGTGGACGTATTCAGTGTTGTTCGTAAACTCAGATCCCAAAGACAAGGATTATTCCGTAATTTTGTAAGTTTTGAGATGATTCTGAATACGTCATCATTGTTGCTTTACTTACAATCCGAAATGCTCACAAACTTGTGTTTATTTATATGACATTTACAGGCACAATACGAATTCGTGTACAGGGCTCTGGTAACCTATGCAGAGTTACATGTTGCAAACGGAAGCGCTGGACATTGACTGTGAAGTGAATACCTACAAAACTCCTAATCTTTCTTTTTAAATCATAGTCTATGTAATATCTGAAGCTATTGTTGTGACCATCATGAAAAGAATGTGTGATCAGTATGGCTCATTGAATCAAATAGTTGTAATGTCCGGGCTTTCTTGACACGAAAAACAAAACTCAAATCTGTTTCGGTCAGTGTTATCCTATTCAGAAAAATGCTCATTCCTTACTCTCAGCTTCAACACTTGTAATAGCGATGTAGATCAGTGGATCTTTCTGAAAATTTAGTCAGTTCTTGCTGCATCTTTGTGTACTTTAAGCTGCGAATAATAGTGTAATGTGTAAAATATGTATTTGGCTCAGCATAATAGTGAAAAAGTTTTTTATTGGAGCCAAGTACTACATAATTACCTATATCAAGGTACGACAGATATTTCCAAATCAATTTTACCCTACAAACAAAACATGCCAGAGTGAACTCATATGATAGCAAACAAAAAGTCAGTTAATTAAGGAAAATTTTGTACAAGTTTTTGTGGTTGTTGCTGCTTACACTTTTTAAAATTACGCTTCTACTTCTTTTTCTCTTGTACAATTCCAAAATATTTTCTACTGTTGTTGACTAGCTTAATTATTAAATATGCATTAGTGTCATTTTTTATCATCGAAGGTGTTACCAAACATTGAAAATTTATGTGAGGGTGACACTCAATTCCTTATGTGCTATCTCCTCATCGTAAAAGCTACTTTTTACTTTTTGAGATAGAACTGCAATCAAAAGAAAAATGATGGTATAAAAGACGAGGAAAAAAATCAGTGTTCAAGTTAGGTTATACTTGATATACAAGCCGCGTGCCATCCTATTGCAACAACTTGCAAACTATAGATACAAATGTTAAAGCATAAAATATATGCTGGAAGCAACACTTGTTTTATTACAGGAACATTTCAACAAATCCTAGACGTATAAAGTTTTATATGAAAGTAATCATGAAAATGTTAGTTTAAATGGTAAATAATTCACGTTTCAAATGTAGTAGGTCTACATACTAGTGGAAAAAGTACATTTTTTCATGAAGCCAAAGCTTTGATCTAAAAAATTAATAGAATTATATTATATATTATTATGGTCATGATGCTGTTTTGTATATTATCTCTCTAACATTCTCAATTGATAAATATGAATATTATATAGAGGTATATTTATTGTAAGTATTTGTTAAGTGCGCACTTCTTCCATGGTTATCGTATTCGAAATGTGTTACAATGAATGCTTGTTCATTTTAAGGGTCACTTGTTTTAAGCTAGCTGATAAGTTTGTATTACCATACAAAAATATGTAAGAGTGCATACCTATTATGTCTTCTGCATTTTCAAATCATTTAAAAAAAGAGAAAAAATGGTAGTGGAAAGGTAATATTTATGGAATGTTACTATCTTACATTAGGCCAGGATCAATAGTTTATCGATTTTAGTTCATCATCATGTAGACTGTTGATTTGTACAAGGTGGGTTGTCTACTTTTCTGTTGTCGACATGATGATGAAGACTCATTTTTCTTTCGTTTTATTCCGCTGCACCACTGCATAATAGTTGTTCCTTTTTAGAGAATACAGACTTGATGATCCTAGAGCATTAGTTTCAAAATATATACTTATAATATTTATTGTTGTTTCGAATGCATGATATTTAGGAAACAAAAGCATTGTCTGGATGATGGCAAAAAGTCAGTTGTTTAAGAATAAATAAACAAATCCGTTAATTTTGCAATGGAACAAAATCACCTGTCAACTTGGCACTCTTTCTCAACAATCATGCATGAAATTGGCATGTATCCCATTCAAGTGTGATATGCTACACGGCAATACAATGCGAAGAAAGTATTGGACAATTTATTAGCAGTATTGGAAAGTATTAGCAGTGCATGATCTATCTCCAAGGACTCATAATAGGTAATAATGGTGACATAAATGTACACACTTCCCTATCTATCAAATATCTGCATTCTCGAATCTATAAGAAAGGCAACCGTGGATTATATGTATTCCCAACAAATCATATGACTTTCCAAACACATAGTTTCAGAATGGCTGCGAAAGAAAACTCATAGTTGGAAACGACTTTTAACGAACTAAAATGCAGTTCGTTCGTTCGTTTAACTGTTTAGCTTGTAAATTGAGTTTATTTTAATGGCTTAAATAACTAGATTATCATATCATAGATGCTGTTGCAAAAATCGCGAGAGACTTTTCCTCTTTCTCTGATGTCAACATCACGCTAATTGGATTTTAAAGGAATGTAACGAATGGTCAAAACCTTAGGGCGTATTCGGATGCCCTTTTATTGCCATAAGTACCTGTTGTTTGTTTATTTTTGGTGTGACAAGAAATAAGTCAATTTCGCCGCTTGGAGACTACGTTTGCTACTTGGAGACTGGTTAAAAACTTTCGGTAACTATTTCATCATACATGGTCTTGTAAATTGTCTTTATGAACGACTCATATATACAAGCTCGGTCGTTGTTATCGATGTAACGAGTCTTTGATTGCTTGAGTCTCCTCGAGTGCCGGTATAATAGAACATATTAATTATCCAGCGTATTTAGATTTATTAAACGGGAATTTTTCTAACATTTTTAAAGTAAAAGCTAAAAAAATCATGGAATGCCGATTGCAGAAGTATGGAAGTATTGAAGGACTAGCTATAGCAACTATAGCTGTCGAATGACTCACCAAATGTTAATCCCAACCACAGTTATTTCAGGCTTCAGTATTTCGCCAGTCATGACTAATAACTAGAGTAATTCATTCATTTAAATTCTTCTAAATTTCGACTTCCTCCATTTACTCCACAGCAGTAAAGCTTGATCGGAAGGTACGTTTAGTTTATTGGATTATCAGAAGAGTTCATTCGAAAATATTAGTGTGTATGCTCAAACTATGTTATTTTATGATTCGAATGTTCGTTTATTCATGGAAACAATATGTACTTTATATGTTATATATGTTTGTTGTCGTTGTCACCTTAATAAACAATACTCAAACACATCTTTGGTTTGAAAAGAAATGAACAAGTGCTCTTGTACTCCACAAAATAAGCTGCAAATCGCAATACTGTTTTCCTAATGCAAGTTTGTTAGTCTTTGGAACTGATTGTTTGCATGTGCATGCAAAAAAGTTGTATCCGTCAGCAGGTGTCTCGCAGGTGCACAAAATGAACACATTTATGTTTTGCACATTCATCAGGTCTCCAGAGCAGGTCACCAAGTTAAAGCTATAATGTATGAAACATAAGCATCTTTTGCATAGCAGAATAATTTTTACATATCCTTCCAACTTTAGACGATGATAGGCAAATGCAGCTAAATCCAAACATTATTTTAATGCATTGACTGCATTGTATAAATACGCAAGCGAAGCCAAAAGCCAACCGAACATCATAATAAGAACCACGTCATATTCTAAAACATCATTACAAAATTACAAGGAAGTGCGTAACGTAATTTTCTCAAAATTTACTCTCTTCCTCCTTCGGCAAAGTGCTTCAGAGTAGTAGATTGGCATAAACTATTTCTCTTGTACCACTCAATTATATTATCACATGTAGAATTTTGCTATGTAAAGAAATGAACTTTACCACGACACGCCACAAACGTCAAGTCAACCGAGTCACCATTCAACGCAATATAAAGCCAAAACCTCCACGTTGAACAGGTAGTGCACAAAATGGCATGTATGTCAACATATCTCTCTGTGATGCGAAGCATCAGCATTTCTTTTTTGGTTTCTTTATCACGCTTATCATTGAAATCGACAGAGCTTCAAAAGTACTACGCATGAAAATTTAAAACGCACATGTCCATACTTCCCTCTTGCATCATCCATCATTATTTGCATCCGAGTCCATTAGCATAATATCATGCTTTAGCCATTCTCCACACATGAAGGTACTCTTACTCAATACTATATCTTCCATGCAATGAATACAAAGTTAATATACCTCTGAAAATTATACAGTGATTCGCTGTTTCTCTAATGTACGAGTATATGGGATTTAGCTGTTTACAATACACAATTCTTACCGAATTATTATCTTTTTTCATTCTCACATAATGATGCTAAAACATACACGTATCTTTTATCCAAGAAAATTGATGAAAGATTGAGATATCATGTATCATTTCGTGAAAAAAATTACATATCCGACGACATCCATGTATACTTATTATTACACTATATAGTTATCCAAATCTTACAATGTTCAGATTTCAGTTAGCCACTGCCACTGCAGTCTTGGACATTTTATCCTACCTTGCAAGGAGGTGGATGAACACTGAACACACAAAGAGTAAAACAATTTCCTCACCATCGTCACATCAAATTCGCAGGACGCAAACAAATTGCCAAAAGGATATATTTTTTTCATACAATCATATAATTCCCACCCAACAGGAAAAGGGGAAAAATCTGAAAAAGTAACTTGCCCAGGATCAGGCATCATTATCATGCTTACAATCTCTTCTTCACCAAGATGCAAAATAATGTCATCAAATCATCATCCGTCCATCTTACTCACAAGTTTATCCTATCATCATAGTCGAAAAAAATTCTTTCTGACCACAGGAGCACCATGGTGCAGCACCAACTCATAGAAATGTGAAGATCATATAACGCTGTGCAAAAATTTACATTGTCAGAAGAAGAAAACACGTATCCCATCTCATCTTTGAGTGATCAAATGCCACATCATAACACATAACGCCAACAACGTAACACAACTTGCTCAAGTGAGGAACACCTTTAGCGCGCGATTACAGTAGCACACCAACAAGAATGAAAATATATACTGTGCAGTGTGCAGCCGTATGGAAAGTTGACTACATGACAAAATCTTCGTGAATGGCAGGAGAGTAACAGAGAAGAATTGTAGACATGAAATGTTTTTGTTTTTTTGACGCTCAACAATAATCCAACGTCTCATTCTTGATGGTTGGGAGATGCGAGCGAGGGATACCGGCTTGAGAGCATCATCATCACCATCGCATTTTTCGCTGTTCTGCTTTTAGCGCTGAGATTTACTTTATTCGCTGGTTGTACATGTAGCGTTACCTTGTTTGCATCAGGTTGCTCACAATTATATGATTTTTTTTCTTCAAGTTTAAGATTGTAATATGAATATACCTTTGATGCTCGATACCTGCTCTTGATTCTCAATCTGTTTTACCTACAGGTAGAGAAGAGTTTTGACATGAAGAAAATGCAGCTAAAAATTCACAACGTATTTGATATTTATTCAAGAAAATCCAAAACAGACGAGGATGCTAATGTGTCTTGAATTATACTTTGCTTCCTTCTTGAAACCAGAGAATATTTTTGCTGTGGCTTGTTCTCAACGTAATCAAGTAGGAGAAACAAACGGTGTGTGCATGAGAAGATTTTTCATAGAAAATGCAGAGCACAGGGTTGGCTTCAGAGTTTACAGACATTTTTCTACATAATGTGCACTCACACTGCATCAGTTACACAGTAGCAAATGAGGGGAAATAGTGGCGAATATGATGGAATAATGAAATTCGCTACTTGTTGTATACTTTGGGGATGTATGTATATACCTTGCACATTTATTATGATTATGATCCCTTCCATAAAAATCATTAAAAGTAATACATATGTATCAACATCTTTGCCTCTCTTTTTCTTGTTGAAAATCCATTGTATTTACATGTATCGGCAGGCAGAGGAAGAGGGTATCATTATTAGTTTTCTGTTCTCATGCGTCTTCTCCTCTCCATTTAAAAATAAGGTTGTAAAAGAGACGAAACAAGTTGGAAGGTAAGAAATGAGCGAAATGAGTAACTTCATCATCAACATTATACATAATAATGTTACCAACCTCATTTTCTCATCTCTCCAAAATGAGACAAGCACCATCATCCTTATTATTAACCAGGGTTTACACCATCTACCGAGGATGTCTGTCTGTCTGAGATAAAATTCGAGAGTAGGGTGTTTCATGAATATTTTAAGGGATTTTAAAAACCATGAATTTTGTATAGGAAATCAATTTATCAATCAATGCATTATTTAAATCATTCATTGAGATACAAGCTGAAATTTAGCGATTTTCTTAGAACTACTTGATAATTTCTGCTCCGTTCCACACTCACACCTGCACATTCTGAGTTTATATTCTACGAGCTGCATAATGTATTAAAGAAGCTTCAGAATTTTTGCCATGAGCCTGGCTGCATAGTACAGAAATTTTCTGTTTTACCTTGTCATACCCGTACCGCGCTGCCCCAAGAAGAAGTCTTGTGTAAAAGTATAACCTATAGTATTATTTTATCAGAAAAAGAGGATATTATTGAGTGTACATGATCATACACATGTATATACATAATGTGTGTATGTGCCTAGGTAAAATTGGTAGTTTTCAACTTTGCGACCATGACTGAGTTAACTGTGCACTACTGAAATATGAACAACAGCTCATCATCCTCATGATCCTCCTCCTCCTCAGTTGATTTTACTTGAGTAACAAACTAACAATAGGAGAGCTCCACTGCAAAATGCACTAGGAGACTCTCTCACACGGGCCGTGTGTAATAGGTAACCTCCACATAAAATAATACGTATAAGTAAAGCGGACGATGATACGGAAAGCCAAAACCGAAGCCAAATTTATCCGCCACCAGTTTCATCGCAGAAACTGCATGTTAGATGAAACGACTCGTTTGTAAAACTACATTCTTGTTGATGCTTGTGAAAATGAGCTACATGACATGAGCATGACCATGCAATGAACTTTGTCGCATGAAAATCATCTCTCTTCTCAATGTTCGAGGTTATTCGTCATAATAATCATCATTCTCTGAAAAACCATTTCTGCCTATTCAAAATCCCTTTGTTTCTCTCACATTATTTATGCATACAAATGATGACCTGGATGAACAAAGAAGAGCAAATTATATGGGGTGGGTGGACACACAACGCAACAGTTCGTCTGGGGCAAACGCAAACAAGAAGAGTACCTTCAGAAAAAGCTGTAATAAATATCATCATAAAAATCCTTTTCCAAAACAACAAAATTCCAAACAATTTTTGTTGAACGGAGAGCTCATTCACACTTCAGGAGGAAATATGCAAGGTACACCATTTAAATAAGATGTAATGCTGTAAATGACTCTGTGACATTTCCGATGACACTAAGTCTGCCACCAGTGCAATAAAATCTTAGTCGTCATCCTCCTCCTCCCATTTATTCTCTTCCATGGAAAATCACCGCCAAGCATACAAACATAGTTCCTATTTTTAAAGGTCTAACTGTTTCTCCCTTTTTCTCCAACTCGAAAGAATTCATTTGAACTTCTAAGAAAAAGCACCTTGGTCGACTTAACCTTCGTCGTCTGAAAAAAAAAGTTTTTCTTCTCTCGCTCCTTACCCCACTGCACAACAAAGTTACTTTGCAAAGCTTTCTTCTGCTGACTTGAAGAGGAAAATGATGCACACATTCTGTCCGATTTGCCCGATGCATGGACGAGTCCAAGTGAAAAAAAATCAGTATGAAGTGCATAATACTACGGGTATATTCATTTCACACTTTTCACATTTTATATAGCCTAAATACAAGTGAGGGAGCCTATGTGAGTAATATTGAATGTGTGTAGCGTGTCAGTGTGTGCATGAATGTGCAAAGAGTGCAGCTCGTTTTCTGTGTTTGAGTGTGTTGTGGTGCACAGAAACAGCACGAGAATTATATCGGCAAAACGGATACGTTATATTGTATAGATTTCTTATAAAGGTATATAAAACTATGCATGTGTTTCTACATTGGATAGTTTTTTTCTTCTTTTTTTGTAAGAAAAAAAAGAGATGCAATAGAGAATGATGATGGTACAACAAGTAAAACACAGGGTGTATATATGTATCTGTAAGTGTTTCAAGTAAAAATCCTGAATTGGTGTACGGAGAGAAGATGAATAAGATGTATCATAGAAGAAGAAAAGCGGTCTGAAAAAAATTCTCTACCGGGTTTTACGCCAACAGCGTCATTTTTACCAACGGCTTAAGAAGCCACATGCATCATCATCAGAGGGTTGAGCATTGTTGTTATTATGATTATGATTATTATTATCGTTCTGTCCCAAAGAGACAAAGATACGTGGAGAATGCAATGTTGAAAGAGAGTGCACAAAACTGCCAAGATTTTTTTTTCATGAGGGTGAAGAGGATCGTAGTATGTCTCCAGGAAGGTAGGTACATAACTTGGGTATTACGCAAGATTCACTTCTCGAGAGGAAAAAAAACAGTGCACGTTATTGAACAACGTGGTAGGCTGTGTCAAAGGCTACACTTTGCGATTGCATGGAAGTGACTGCTCTCGTGCTTTTGGTGTATGGAAAGCGATTTCTTCTCTTCTTTTTTTAAAAAAGAATATATGATATTTTTAAAGGAAAAAGGTTCGCTTTTCATGATGCATTGGATAGAAAGCCAGAATGTATTAAAAGCTTGAAGAGGATGAAGCATGGTAAACGAATGGAAGATTTTTGCTGACCTTCGAAAGTAGTCTGTTCATCATTTTAATGACATTATGATCGTCATAATCTGAATGAATGTGATTTTTGGAAAATATGGGATTTTTATGGAATGCCCATTGATAAATATATGAGGTACTTTTCTTGTCATTTTTTTCCGGAGCGAGTCATTTAAATACTCAAATTAGAAATTAGGGGATAGCATGACGATAATCTTGTTTGCGTATATTATGCAGGTTTTCTTCTGAAACTTGAAAGAGAAAGAGGATAAGTGAATTGTCGTGTTTTTCTTCATTAATTTTTAATGCAACGACAGATAATTTATAATGGAGTGATAGGCGATACGAGATGTCTAAATTTACGCTGTTAATAGTGACATAAATTGTTAAATAGGAGTACCTTGTGTACGGTATTAAGTATATATAGCTAAATAGTTTGCATTTCATTGCAATAGTAGGAGGACTAATTTTGATGACCGAAATAAATTAAACATTCATGCAGATACGTTTTGAATACATTTTCCATAAGAGCTTAATTGTCGACTTCCGTTTTCAGAATTCTTCAAAGATATTTAATCATGGAATTTTATCATTTATTCCCCCTATTTTATTAAAAACCCGCACAAGAATTCATATCAACGTTTTACATGTGAGTTGGAAAATAAATTTGTATCGAGGGTTACAATACATTCCAATATATGCATCACACTCCAGAGTCCAGAGAGACTTTTATATTAGAACTTTATCCAAATCCATTAAAAGCTGCATCACACAGTTCAACTTATCTACTATTAGTGAACTGATAGTAAATAAAAAATCAAAATCAAAAAACACTTCTCGCAGCGTTTAAATATGGACGATAAGAAAAACACGTAATCAAGCCGGCCCAAAACATTTTCGTGATTTGACTACCGAAAATTAGCGGAACGCTAAATTTTAACGAAGTATTGTGAAAAACTTGGACCAGTACCAGTTAAAAATTTTACGTGGAAATTTCCAAGTATTAGACAACCCAAACCATTTTAGCTAGTATTGATTTGGCTGTTTGTTTGTCTGTCCGTCTTTCAACAATATTCTGACGTTATGCGAGGACCGATATTTACCAAATTTGGTATATATGTACGATGTACGCTGCACATATACATGAACATACACTGATGGAATATATATTTTTGGTCATTTTTTCCATAATATGAAAAATGACAACCTATGCCCAAAGTTAGCATGATAAGGGTAATCATTGTGTGCATTTTCAACCGTCAAACCCCAGGGGCAAGAAAGTTAGAAAATAGGTTGCTTCCTCTTGGCCATATACTTCGGCGGATTTTTGCGAAACTTGATATGAAGGCACATTGGGTCAAGGAGTCCCGCGGGGGATATATTTTCGACGCATCCCCCAGGGGGTAGGGGGATTCTCCTGTTTATCTTCATACATTTTAGTTGCATATCTGTATTTGCCTTACGGCCAGTTTATTTATGCCATTGAATTGATTGAATTTTCCCGTCTTCGTCTCCAATAGATCGCTCTTGCTCTTAGGTCATGGATCAAAGTCATTTCATTCCTATAGATTGAAGATAGACTTATCCATACTTATAATATGAGCGTGTTTGAGATCCGGGCAGTCAGTTTTGTACCCTTTTGTCACATAAGGAGTGCACAGTTTTTTTTATATAAAAATGGCATCAAATGAAAGCTAAAGAGGTGAGGAGTTCCGACGTCCATTTACGTTTTCAAAAAATCGAATACAATTACCTTAAAAATGTGATTTAGTTTTTTGTAATGCATTGTGTATGACAGGTTTCGTAATTCTGCGAGTCTACAATTTTATATGCTGTTTCACCTAATGCGAATGCGTTGTGCATGATAGATTTCGAAACAGCAATGGAATGCCAGGTTTTGTATACACTTTGTTTTTTTTCCTTCATACAGAGTAACACAGTCATTCGTTTTTCGAGTATCCTCAAATGTCAATTCGGTTTTACATTTGCATGCAGTGTATACATCTGATCAGGGTACCTTTTCTTCATACACAGTTCTTTTTTTCTTCGTGGCTCCTCATATATGTGAACTCGGTTACACATTTACACACAATGTGTAAATCAGATCATGTGCTGAACTGAAGACATTCATTATGTAGTGTAGCTAATGATGATGTTGCACACAGTCTGAATGAGTAAATACTGACTAAAGGACATAGGACTGGACTGGACTTAATAAATAAAATATGTAATACATATTTATTTGAAGAATTATTAAATCTCAATTACTTAATTTTTTACCAGCCTTCCACCCTTTCTTTCATCCATTTAATTTTAAATGGGCGTCTACTAGTACTTTTATATGAGTCGAACCTAAATAGGTGCTTTTAGTTCCTACCTCTTCTGTATTTCTGTATCTACAGATTTTAGTTTCTAGTAGTACCTACACAAGCATCCATGGTATCATAGAATTTTCATTCCAGCTTCCACATACATACTCGTGTCTCTTATATGACTATGGCCCATTACCGTGATGATGACAATGAATTAAAGGGTTACTCGTTCCAACCTTTACAATTTTCAAAGAAGCTCCAAGCTGTTTCGCTAAAAGGGATAAAAATGTGATGAACATATGATAAACATATGCTTACATTATCAATACAAATAGAGTAATGAACTGCTGACGGTCACAGATCAGCTTTATTTTAGCGATGGCTGCATATTTAGTGCATAGCTTAATGGATGTTATCATAATTTTTGCACGTACCCCACCTCATTACCACACATCCAAGTATCACTCATTCGTTGAGTGTTAGTTCTGGATATTTTCCATACAGCATATAGGTATATATCTATCAGTTAAATATGATACTCTTTCAACATGCCACACGGCAAGTTACACACTCATTGCGAAAATTTAGCTTTTTCTCGTCATCCCTCACAATTTAACTATTTACACGTAATCAATTTGAATTTCGACTGATATCACTTTCTTCCACAGCTCATATAACCTGCATAACATTTTAAATGTCCAGTTTGAGAATTCTGAAAGACATTTTGCACCTTGCATAACGTCCATACAAAACCGAGACAATGACAGGAGAGCTGACGGAAGGACGACGCCAAGGGTAATATGGGATGTGAGTAATTTTCATATTCCCACATTGACTTCAACGCTCTTTCCTTGGCCTTGCCTACAAACAAAATTCATATGAAGCAAGACATAGCCTGTTCAAATGAAAGCTTATTTCAATTTCAAGGCTCAGAGAAGAGATGCAAGTCTACTCTTTCCGCCGTGGGAGGGTGCACGCTACATCTTTTAATTTACTCATGCTCAATATTACCATCACCGTTACCGTCATGAAATGTCAAACGGAGGAAAAAGCGAGGAACATTGATTTTTCCTCCCTCCACTTCCTTCCAATTCTGTTTCCCCCAAAAAATAAGCCAAAATAGAAGCAGAAACTCTATAAATTGTCAATTCTCCCCGGGAAAACGCTCAGCGTCCCAATTCTTGTGGAAAAATTTCCATAACGAAAAGGTCTCAAATAAGGGAAACCCTTCAAAACCCGGAGAAAATTGAAAATGCATCAGAGCCATGAAACTTTAGACAGTGATCCGCTCTTCAGTCTACGGCACATTCTCAGGACCAAAACAATGCACTGGCTCGAACGATATGATTTCTTTCAGGGCGAGAGCGTGTGTGTGTCGTTTTTACCCATCGTGTTTTCAGTGTATATATAGCAAAAAGGTAGGATTCGAAACACACTTTTGTGCATGCATTTCGCCATATGAAGCCCTCTATTTACTATCTGTCCGGTGTACATGAACATGAGAGTTTGTTAGTGAATCGGATGATGGCAAATGAACACTGCTCTTCTCTCTCACTGTGAACTCAACTGTGAGCTCAAGAGTGTGGGGTTGTGTGTGTGTGCTTCTCTGTACTGTTACTTTGCTCGATCAGAGAATAACAAACTGGTATTACAAACTCACTTATTATTACATACCACTATCCTTATAACCATCAGACTCGCATCACACTAGGAAAAATGCCGGAGCCGGAGATACTCGTCGTAGAAATGTTTACAAGTTGCTCCATGTAATAATGCAAGCATGTACACAGAACACTGCACACTCTCTCAGTCTTTGTCTGCACACCAGCAGCATGGAAAACCGAATAAGATATTCAGGGAAAGAAGTTGAAAAAAATAAGCTAGCAAGGAAGCGGTCGATTTTTTAGACACTTCTCTATACATTCCATACACTGGGAATCTTATTCGACTGTAATATTCTACGTTGACTACTGATTTTTTGACAAGAAAAAAAAGTTTGGAATGCTAAAGTCTTTTTTTCCTATGGACTTTTTGACTTTACAGAGAGAAAAAAGTATTCTAGATAGGGTATCATCCTATAGGATAATGTCGCTAGTTTTAATACCCTCCATGGATTGCATGATTTTTTTTCCAGAAAGGGGAAGGGATTTCTCATGTTTTAATCCCTCTTTTTGCGACAGTTATTGCCAAAAAAGGAAAGATTTTTTTAAGTGAGTAAAAGGATAATGGGAAAAGTATCTCTTGACATACGTCAATACTTGTTGTACGTAATTGTCATATGGATGAAAAGGATTTTCCCTTTGATGGCTACAAGACGCTCAACTTCATGTCAAGACGCTCAACTTCATGATCCTGAGATGAACAAAATGTATGTTTGAGTTGGAAGGGATAATGTTGCAAGAGAAATGGAAATAAAGTTGATGCAAGTGACAAAAACATCGCATTCGGGATTCGGATATTTATCGGGAAAATGCATAATCATCATTATACCATTCACTGACTTTTGCTACTACCTTCCAGGAGAGTGTGGAAAACAATGTGTCAGTTTTTTGTTCTATTATCGCGTTATGATATGCAATGCATGCATGGTTTCTGATGAATTTTTTTCCCTCGAATGATCCACCGAAGTTTGTCGAGCCAAAAATGATTGTTTACTGAAAAAACAGGCTATGGAAAACATTTTTTTGGCAGGAATGGGAAAAGAAAGAGATTTCTATCCACTTTCAAAATATCCTGCTCAAGGCAACTATAAAAGGTTAACTGAAGCTTCAAACGTCCATCAAAAAATAACATTCTAGAGGACAAAACGTAATCAGAGAAAAAAAATATTTTGCATGTTCGACTATGTACATTGGCGGTGTTGGTGATGCTAGCGTATTTTGCATAATATTCTACCTTCCGCCTCCCCATTTTTCTTCATGTGAAATAACAACCGCCGCACTCTCAAGCGAGGAACCTAAAAATTTGAAAGAATTCGTTCGAATGAGAAAATTCAGCATTTAATTTTCTCTTGCTCTTTGATGCTTCAAGTGGACGTCAGTGGGAAAGTCCTTATGTTGGATTTTGTTTTTCAAATGATACATTATCACAGAGAAACTGCAGCAGAGAAAACTAGAGTGTTTGACTGACAAGTACACGTATATTCCATAACTGTAGACAAGAGAAGAGTTTGGTGATGATGGTTTAATGATAAGCACGAGAGTGTCAAGGGATTTCGAGGAGTTCCCTCCATCGTGAAACTCACCAACCAAACCTTCCATGAAGCGTGTGTGCACACTGCTTGTCATTCTTTTCCTGGTGAAAGCATAGAATGGAATGCAACAGTGCGTATGAAATGGGAGCTCTCTGTATCACATCGCACAGCTCACGCTCCACAGCACGGTTTAGTTTTGTTACCCGAACTCTGCAAGTTTATTCGGTTGGGGAAAGGATTTCTGAGAGAGAGTTTCACTACAGCATGAAACCATCCAGGGAGTAAGAGAGACGACCACGTAACCACTGACTAGCCACCTCTACCACACGTACATACATTCAAATCTGATTCAGTGGCTATCATGCACACCAGCAAACCCGTGTTGTGTGCTCGCTCCGCGACTGTCAAATAAACGGGTAGCATCATATTCCCAACAATGAGAATGGGATATTCAGAAGAAAAACCGACAACATGCATGTCAGCAAGAGAGAAAGAGAGTTGTATAACCAACCACTTTTATAACAAGTTCCCGGTTTCAAAGAGCCCACGCTATTAGTACAAGTTACACATGCATAATGATATGTATTCTCTCCATACTTTGTGCAAACCTGAACCAACTCTTTTTTATGATGATACACATTGTATACAGCATTGAGGCCGCTTCGCTGCTAAAGAAAAAGCGTGGCATGTTACTGCACGACACACGAAGAAAGGTGCAAGAGCTTTACTTAATGTCGCAAATGTCAGCTTGTATCAGGGACTGTCCAACGGTTCCCCTTATGCTTTTTTAGGCAACTGTAAAACTTGCACCGTTTCCAGGACTGCAAGCGTGCAATGCGAAACATGTTTAGTTTATTGTAGAGATGTTATCCTGTTCACGTTAGTATTTGGGGTAAGTTAGTACTTCCACTCATTGCAAACCCTTGTCGATAAAATCGTCCACTAACTCAAGGTCTTAAGTTAGACAGTTCCTTGAGTTGTTTTTATGGAACACGGCGACTCGGAATAATCATGTCAATGGGATAAAGCATTCCACTCCAGGGTTTTATCACCATTTCCTGCAAGAAATTAGTACTCGTCAATACTGTCAATAGTCATCAATATAGCATTACATAATCGTTGTATTCCACTACTGGACGATGAGTATTTTGTGAACAATATTATTTTATACAGGAGGAATTATAAGTGCATTTTCTACATACATTTCAATGAAGTTGGTATCTTTCCTCTCAGCAGCAGCTCTTTCAACATTATAAAAGTATACAACGCATTTAACCACCTATATAAACTCATGTAAAACCTCCGGTATGGATGGAATGTTGTAAAAAAGCATCAAAACTTTTGTAAATATCTCCCACCTCAGCATCATCATAATATCACCATCAAGATCATGATTCTACCTGACCATGTGTATTTTACTACGTGTTAAATGGAGCCTTTATAAAACCCACATCATCAAGCATCTACTCAAAGACAGAGGTAATCTCTCATTTTTCATAGATATATTTTCTCTACATGCATTTGACTACATGATTTCAACCCATCTTTAAAAACCAATGACCACTTGGCTGAAAAATAAAGTTGAAGCATAGAAACAAAGTTTGTGAGGAAGATGCAACACAATCCAATGTGCTCGTAGTAATAATGCAACCCTACAGATATCTTTTTCCGTCTCGCACTCACACAGTTTAAATGACCATCGCATCACAGCTCCAAGTGAAGAATATCAAGAGGAAGTGAGGAGAGGAGTTGTTGAATGGGAGACAAAATACCGTGGTCGAGTATGGATCACATAAGCATGAGCTTAAATATCAAGGGAGCAAATAACATTGTACGGTACAGCACACCATTCAATACATTTTTTGGACAACTCACTTCACTCTCGACTCCGTTTCCCCTTTTTATTTCAACCCATAGCGTAAAAACCTGACATGCATATGCATATCCCCATTTTATCTCGACATTTGCTCCCATAACTTCAAGTCCGCTAGATATACATACAGAGAAAAACTCAATATTATGCATTATTAGTATTATTACCTATTCATAGTGTCCTTATTATGAGCAAAGTCGAAGCTTAGAATGATAACGAGGACGCCTTTAAATGTAGAAATCAAACAGAAAAGAAAAGCACATTTTCCTCAAAAGCCTGCACAACCCAATATTACAATACAATGACTACATATCGGGGGGAAATTATCAAAAGAGGATTCCTCCTCACCATTGCAATGGTTTTCTTCAGTTTTTTTTAACAAAAAAATAGGATGTTAATACAGAGTCTTGTAAAGTTACAAGTAAATGAAGATACGGCATACCACCTTCTTCCCCATGACAGGGAATGCAAAAGCAAAAAGTATAAAATCCAAAAGAGAGAAGAAAAAAAATGTTTCCAAAAATTCACATTGAGAGACTCAAGTTTTGAAAACATGATACGAGTACGGTACACCGTACTTGACCCATTCTAAGAAAAATCAACGATAATCATGCTCTCTCTCTTAGAGACTCGTTGAAAAAGCCAGCTAGAAACATGAAGAGCGTCTCACTCCATGCTTTTCGAGCTTTATATCCTCCACCACATACAACAGTTATTGTACATGGACTGCATCCACTTTTTACACGTAAAAGTGACCGTCTCTCTCTAGTTTCCCCTTTTTTTTAAACCCTCTGCGATCTCTCCCATACAATAAATATCCGTAGCCACTACTAAATATATTGGTTTGCTGGGCTAGCTCGGTATATGTTAAATTCAATGTGGATAATATACACACAACGCTAACTTCATCTTTCGATACTACATATACACATCTATACGGATTTTGATACTTGGCGAAGAAAAACAAGAAGAAAAAAAAATCTTTGAAAAAAGTATTCTTCTTGTGCTTACCAACCAACTCTCGTAGTGCTGGTGTTGTATGATGATATGATGCATTTCACAGACTCCTATTTGCCCTGTGTAAAATATACTAAGCAATAAATGTACATGCATAAATATATGTGTCTCTACATATAGTATTTCACTGTTATCTCTGAACTCTGAAAAAAAAATCTTTTCTACAATATTATGCTCGATTCCGTGCCGTTCATCCCTTTACTTAAACACTAGTGCAGATGAGATTGCATTGCTCACTCTCTCGTCTCTCTTCTGTCTGTCTTTTGGTGTATTGTAAATGTACACATTATATGGATGTATCTGAGTATCTAGAAAAAAAATTCTCTCTTTTACCATCATCCACTACAAAACAAGAAGGGAAGCATGTACACGGTTTCATTGTGATATTTGGTATATATAATAAAAAGGGGAAAAATAAAATGGGACGGTAGGGAACGAAGCCGTTGTTGGTTTGCTTGGTTGAGATTTCTTTCTATTGCATCCCTCCCTCTCTCTCTCTCTCTTATATGATAACTACATAAAGACTTTTAACGTGCACATTGTATCAAGCACACAAACGGGATATAGAATATTATGTGATGCGATATAAGAGAATGATGATGATGATCATCATCATACATTTTCCTTCCTTTTGACTGTGAACTCACTCAAGTCAAGCTTTAGCAAAAGGTAAATTTCTACAAAGGCATCAGAACCAAGAGCAAAAGCTGATGAAGATAAAAAGTGTACACGGTTCGTTCCTAGCACAATGTACACGGTCTCTTGTTGGGTATTTCATAGAGAACGGATTCAGGATATGGAATACATATATATATCGTGATACACAGGCTATGTGTGTGGTATTCTCAAATGTGATATTTTGTTGTATGAGTTGGACTATATTTATATGTATATATATGGTGGTAGAGGAAAAAAGGGCTAGAAGAGGAGGAATACGGTCCCACATAGAAAAATGTATTGACTGAAGAGAGAAGTTGTGAAAACTGAGAGCCGTACTAGCTCTTTTGACGACTGAACTGAACTCTGTGTGAACACGGAGGAATAGAGAGAGAGAATATTGCAAGAGAAAAGACACACAGGGTTTTATCAGCTATTTTAGATGTTGCTTTGCTTCTTGCTTCTAGTAAGGCTCTTCTAGTACTAGTCCGCTGCTCTGTGTGGTGGTAAAGGAGAGAAAAAAGATATTTTACAAGTTTTTGAGAGAGACTACTACTCTCTTTGGCTGTGTCTACTACTGCCAGCTTTTTTAGCAACCACGGAGCGATATTATAATCATCATCATCATCACCATCATCTCACCAACAAACATCGTAGGCAACAGCAGCAAAAGCATCGTTTCTTTTAGAGTGCATGTAGTAGTCAGTGGAGAAGAAAAATAGTACTACATAATAATACTCTACCACTAACTGACTCGCGTATAGTTAGTGCAAGCAGTTTGCATGATACGGTGGAAAAGGAAACCCACTGCTAGTAAACTACTGATGAGTGTGTGATTAGTGGAACACAGTTCAATGAGGTGAACATGCAAGATAGACAATAGGGGGAAAAAGGGAAAAAATAGCTCACACCGTAGTTATCATCCCTATTGGTGTAGTTGAAGTGGGCTTATTGTTATCCTTCTACAAATTTTATACTCATTGTTGCAAGAGTAAAAAGAGAGGGGATTCCCTAGTTTAGTTGGTAGGGGGGTAGAGGTGTACGGAGGAAAAATATTTAGTGTTTTTGTGAACATCGTTGTAGTATTTTATAAACACAATTAGTGGATTGGGTTGGAGTGTGATAAAGAGGGTTTTCCTCCTGTTCCCCCGCTTCCTTTGATGGTCGGTGTTTTTGTTTTTGAGTAGTTGTTTTATGTTTTACAATATATTTGTAAATTTTGTGGGTGAAGCGGCCAGTATCATAAAAATCCGGAAAAATTGTCGCCCCAAAGAGTTTAACGGACACTAATCCATCTACAATGTATGCCAAGGGGAAAAGTTCAACTGTCCCCTCGGACGCGCAGGCCAGAGAAAAGTAATCATTATTTGAGGATATGTTTTTTATGGAGAATATTGGAGCTAGTAGGAGCATGGCTAAGCTGTCAAGGTGAAAGGAGGGAAGCTAGTTTAAAACTTAATTACATTTTTGTCTATTTCATGTTTTAGATTAGCCTTGTACGTGTATGAATATTTGCTTCATGTAGGAGCGCAGAAAGCCGCCCAAACATTCCTTTCTGAGGTAAGCGTGTTTTTATTTTGGATGTGTGCGTTTGTGGTGAATAGTGTGAATGACAATTGTCGGTGCTAAAATGCGGTCGGGGGAAGGGATGCGAAGAAATCATGGTGTTATTATGATGACAGGTGAAAAGTTATGACAATATATTACGTGTAATTGTGTGTTGATGTAGATCCGATGGGAGAAGAATATCACATTAGGAGAGCCGCCGGGATTTCTACATTCGTGGTGGTGGTAAGTTGACATTTGTAAAAAGAAAGTCATAATATTATTATCTGTTCCAGGTTACGTCAAAGTTTATATGAAAGTCTCGTGTTACAAGTGAAGCCGCAAAGTGATTTGTGATTTGCGGCGAAGAAGAAAATGTGCTTGGATTTTTAAGTGCAAATGTGTTTCTGTTAAAATGTTGCAGTGTGTTTTGGGACCTGTACTGTGCTGCGCCAGAACGAAGGGATACTTGCGAACATTCTAGTGAAGCTAAAGCATTTCATGATTATGTAAGTTTGTTTATATTGTTGATGCGTGATGTGAAAAGTGAAATTGTCACGTTTAATCTGTGACTGGAATCATGTTTAATCGTCTATAAATTTTTTGAAGTGTTCATCATATGTGGTTGTTTGTTTACTTTTAGGGTTTTGTAAATTCAGGGTACGGTGTAAATGGCATTGCACACGTAAGTGTTGTCAAAAGTGATTCATGTAGGGAAGTGTAGTTTGATGAATATTTGTGCATGAGGCTATTTTTCTGATTGTGCAGAACTCCGGCCCAGCTCCAAGCCCGATGGGTCAAATGCCCCCAAGTGATGGCATGCCTGGTGGACCAATGGGTCCTGGAGGATTTTTTCCTGTAAGTGTTATTTGCTTTATAATAGTATAACATAGCTGATCAGAATGATTTCTCAGGTTAGAACGATTTTGTTTATTTGACCATTATCTTATATTCATACTAAGAATTCTACCATGAGACCATCGCCACCGAATCATCCATCATCTCAGCCATCCCCACATTCCCAACCACCTCCTCCCCAGATGTTATCAAATCAAGTACAGGATAAGAACTTTAGTGAAAATTGAGGGACTGATAAATATAATGCTACAAATTTTATTTTAACCATGTTTTGCTTTTTGCAGCCATTCATGGGTCCCAGATATCCTCCAGGTGGGCCTAGACCTGGTGTAAGATTACCTCAAATGGGAAGCGATTTCAATGGAGTGAGTATTTTTGAATTCTTAATCACGCGTAAACTTTTCTTACTAGCAACTCTCGTGCAATAAAAGTTTTAAAAACAAAAACTTCAAAATTATTTAGCCCCCTGGTCAACCTATGATGTCGGGACCAATGGATCCAAACAGACAAGGCAAGTATTACTAACATGATAAGTTTTTCATTTTCCCTCTTCATTTTTCAAATCTTTATAGAAAAGCTTTTCCTCCGTGGTTATGGGATTCACACTGATAAATCTACAATATTGTTCGTAATACCTGTGAACCAAAAATATGACTGTAATCAAGTCATATTTTATCGACAGAAAATTAATATTAAAAAATCTTAATTAAGCACAATCCATCTGTAGATATTTCTCTCTAGGATTTGATATCTTTTTTCTTTCTAATATGTAACACTGAACTATGAATGCTGCTCTGTTTGATGATCGATTCTTAGGGGAAGGCGGGGACTTTGTGGCATGGCAAGGTATGAACTACACTTCAAGGTTCTGTTTGTTTGCTTGCTTTTTGTGTCTGTTACTGTTGTTGTTGCACGTTCGTCAAGTTATTAGAAGAATTTGTTGGTTCAGTATTTGACACATATTTATATATTGCTTCGAATCTCAGAAGTTAATTTTATCTTGCCCCATTGTGTCTCCGTCTGCAAAATGCAAAATGTTTTTTTCCTTGTGTTGAGCAACATAGATAGAATCATGTACATGTTTATCTAACCGCTTATTGGGTGATTATATAGGACCTGGAGGAATGGCTCCGATGGGCCCTAGAATGACACCACCACGCCCAGGAATGGGTCCCTTAGGTCCATCGTATGGCCCAGGTCCAGGAATGAGAGGTCCTCCACCTGGTCCGCCTGGCGGACCAGGTATGCCACCTATGTCAATGGCCGGACCTGGAAGACCTCAGTGGCCACCTAATTCGTCAGCAGTAAGTGAAGGAATTTTGTTTTAGTGCTCACTTGTGGGCATATCAACTAACCATGGTAGCATATATATCTCGCTCACTATGAATCTTTGTCTCGAATAGCCCATGAATTATAATTCCTCATCCCCTGGTAATTACGGAGGTCCACCGGGCTCAGCGGGGCCACCAGGCCCTGGGACGCCGATAATGCCCAGCCCGCAGGGTATGTTATGTATGATAATTTTTTAAATGACACATCTTATTATTACTGTTTGACGTATTGCATTCGGCTAGTTTGACTAAACATGAAAATGACTTTTGTGCACTGCACTAAATAGATTCGTCTAGCTCTGGCGGCGAAAATATGTACGGAATGATGAAACCAGTTCCTGGTGGATCTCTTTCAGGCGTAAGCGGAACATATATAGCGTGGCAAATGTTAGAAAAAGCAATAGCACTTCATAACCAACTTGAACATAAATTATGTTGCATGTATCTAGGAATTTCCAATGTCCGGCGGTCCAGAGGGTGGACCTATGGCCCCTTTAGGACCCGGAATGACACCTGTAATGAATGGTGATGGTATGGATATGAAAAACTCACCAGCGAACGGGCCAGGTACACCTCGTGATGACGGAGGCTCATCGATAACTGAGTACAATCTGGGCGGATTTGGAGGACCTCCTGAAAATGTAATTCTCTAAGATGTCTCAATTGTGGGAAAAAATTTTCGGAAAATGTAAATCCAAGGCTCACTGTAAAATACCTGCTCGTTTCTGATCTATCGCAGGAACAGAATGAGTCGGCTGCAATTCTGAAAATAAAAGAGAGTATGCAAGAAGAAGCCAAAAGGTTCGAGAAAGACCCTGAGCACCCGGACTACTTTATGCAGTAACTTATTGTATTGTTTCGGACGAGCAAGTATCTATCTATCAATATTACCAGTTGTACGTAATTATGTATAAAAAAGAAGCGCGTACCTTCTTCACTTCAATAACTCCAGAGAAGCAACAAAAAACGCCAAGATCAACTTTGAAAATACTGACTTCAGCAACAGTCTCCTGAACTGTGCGTGTGGCATGGAGGACAGTCATATTATTTTTCGTTGAACAAAATACGATAAGCATTAACGTATCCAATTTTATTATCTTGTGACAACGGGAAACGCGGCTGTTCGTTCGTTTTTTGGACTGGCAACATAAATGTTGAATGTGCTTGGTGGTGAAAGGCACATCACACATAGATTCACACAAACAGCACAAAAAACCGAGAAAACCTCTTTAGGTTCCATTTTGAATCGACAAGTACTAAAAACTACTATAGTTACACAACGAACAAGAGGTTTGTCATCGTCGTCCTTTTACTTCAAGAAGAGAAAAAAACTGATTTTCACCACCAAAATCGTAGTCAATATTTCAGTTACTTTCTTGCGGTGTCGTCGTCTGTGGTTTGGTTGTATATTTAAATGCATCTATATAAATAATATATATACATTTACTACGTGTAAGTATCTTTATGGTGTAATTACTATGTACAGCTAGAGAGACAAGCTATATCTATAGGGAAACTACTACAACACAGGAATTTAGCAACTAAAAAACTATTAAGATAACAGGTGGACCGAGCCCTCATATTGTAACACGTGCTGTTCCCACCTGACAACGGACTCTTTTATGAATACATTTAAATCTAAGGATAAACAACTACATCAACAACATAAATACATAAATATATTCTTTTGACTTCGGATCAGTTTGTATGATACAGGAACAAAACAGTATGATGCATTGATACACTACTGCGTACGTAAGTTTAAAAAAAACAACTGTTACATCATCAATATCATCAATATAAATAGTATATGATATATATATATATATAATTACATTAAATTCTCCTCCTGTTTACATTATCCAATTATTACTATGATTGTTAGTGTCATTATCACCACTTTGATATATATATATATATATATATCTTATTGTTACTACTACG
>JAHZNA010005074.1:0-14754 GCA_027743935.1 Sinodicranocentrus sp. ZH6 | reverse complement strand
ATGAGTCCTTGGAGTCTGAATCTTAAATCTTGTATGAGGTCTTGTAAATTTAAGATTGAGCGGTTTAAATGGCGTGCCTTACCAGCCATGTAGAATTTTAACAGGGTTCGTGTAAGCAGATGTAGGATGTTGCATAATAGTTGTTAAATTCAACAAAAGTATTGGGATAGGCATCCAAAATATATCATAATATTAAATATAAAATTCTAGAATTTATACGAATTGGGAAACTGGCTATCAAAAATTGGTGAAAAATGTGTAAAATAAGTATTGAGGGAAATAAAAGTGTTCACTTAATGTCGTGTTATTACGTTTTTAAAAGATTTTCAACGAGGGCGATCATTACATCTTTAGTGTATTACTAATAAATTATTGGGTTATTGTGAACGAAAATTTTGCAAAAAGTTTTATGCTAATTTTGTGAACATGAATAAATATGAAGGAATGAATTAGTATTTTTCAACTTTTTATTATAGTGCTGACAGAAAGAAACCTAACGGTAATAAACTGCAGGTGTATATCATGTATATGCATATATATCACGCCGAATGGAATGATTCAACATGAGAAGTAATGATTCATAATTACGCAAACCAAATTACTTTATCTCACTTTCTAACCAATAATTGGAATTAATTAGGTTGATAGTTTTTGGCGGAAAACTTTATATGCTTTGAAGTTTTAGTGAAGTCTCTACAAAATCCTACCTTTGGAATGATTTAACTCTTTGTAAGAGGCATATTGGGAGTCACTGTGACTCCATATTTGTATCATTTAGATTTGTATGATTTAAATGTGACGATTGTTGTGGGAACATTTCTGCTGTCCGATATGTTTGTAATTGTAGTCTGTTATAGCCCAGCAGTGTTCTTAAGGACAAGTTTTCGGGTAGAAGATGTAAGTAATGACACTTGAAAGCTTTCAATGTACTGCTGGTTTCATTTAAGCACTGCATGATGAGTTGTCTCTAAAGGTGTAGTAGTTGGGTTGGTCAGAATCGGCTTAATTGTGTATTTTGGCAGTTCCGTTATGTAAAGTGGAATTGTGTGTGGACTGGACGAAGCTAAATCAATAAACGGAAAAATAAATGAGATATTTATTATTATTTATTAATTACACCTTCCCATTCGAAACATTTTTATATAAGTTCCACTGACCATTCGAGTAGCGAAATATGTATCCCAGAAGTCAAGCGTTAATTGACCGTGACAACTGGAAAAGCACTTAACGCCAATATTTCATGAAGAGGTCATTGACCTTGCTAAATCTTTGCGTGCATTATACCAAGGTGTATGAAGGGGATTTTTTATTTTAATGAAAGACAGAACAGAGGATTAAGCATAATGAAGGGGATTTTTTTGTTCGTAAATGAAAAAAGGTGATGAGTGAGATGTATGAATGGGATTTTTTAATTTTTTAAATGAGATTTGGGATTTTTTATTCGTAAATGAAAATTAAATTAGGAGAGGAATGAGTTGTAGAAAGAGGATTTTGTAATTTGTAAATGAAAATAAAAGGTGAGCTGAGGAATGAACTGTATGACTAGCATGCGTCATTCGCGTAATGAAATGAAGTGATGGTCAAAAACATTTTTTCGCTATTCCTTTTCACGTAATGAAAGAATTTTTTCTTGAAACGATGAGAATTATTTTGCATGCAAAAAGCAAAAGGCTCAATATTGCTGAGCACCAGACTGTAAAGTTCAGGTTTCCAAGAGGAGAGGTATTTTTAATATTGGCAAGGACATGTGCTCTAGCAATAAATGAGCGCTTTACTGCTTTCACATTTTTATACCGAGAGGAGACGCATTTTTTCCTTATAAACAAGTACATGTGCTCAGTGCAAAGCTATTGAGAGGCTGCTTTTCAATTAATGGATTTCCCCCTGTAAGAAATGTTAAAAATTCAGATTCCTCTCCTTTAACGTAGTGGAGAAAAAAAGGATTTTTGTCTCAATGCTTGCAAAGCATGCTATATATGAGAGCTATGGAGAGGATGCTTCACATGTATTTTTCTTCTCTTTTCTCGCAACTATCCTACTTATGGCAAAAAAATTCATCGTGATTTATAATACATGGGTGTGTAGGATTTATCCTTTTAGGATACAAATAGAGTTGTTTATGAAAAGTTGGTGTGCGCATCCACGCATTTGGAAAAAAGCAGACTTGAGCTTTTTGTTGAAAATGAAATATTCTCAAAGGGAAGTTTCATGCAGGTAACCGAGAGGAGAGATTTTTTTCTTCTTCTGATAACAACAGATACTCAATGCATGCTATGTATGAGAGTTTTACTGCTTCACGTAATGAAAAAAAAAGTTGAAAACTCATATTCTCTCTTTTGGAAAGCAGAGATGGTAAACTTTGTTTTTTCCTCGTACGTATGCGAGTAGTTTTATAGCTATACTCATTCAGAGTGGCCCCCTTTTTCTTGATAAAGACGAGCGTGTGGATTTACTTAATTCGAGCAAACACATTTTTCTTATCTAATTTATACTTGGTGCACTGGTAAATTTAGATCAAATATAAAGCAGAGAGGTTTTTCTTTCGAAAAGAGATGCTTAAACTTAAAAAAAGGAGCAGGTGTCTTTTTGACAAAAAGTACCCAAATCGGCATGTGAGGTCTTTGTCGCCAAGAATAAAAAAATAGTCAAAACAAAAATATCTCTTGCGAGCAAAATGCTCAAGCATTTATTGTCAGGGTGACAATTATTCGACACCTTTGATAATATCCAATATGGTTAAAAGTATTGCACGTAGAACTTGAGTGTCTTTATCACGATCAATCCAATTATGGGCAATCACGGTGAGAAGACAAAGCACATCTGCTTGAAGAGTGATGTTGCCGGATGCATCTCGCAGCTGTATATTTATAGGAGAAGCCGATGGGGTACTTTCTGTCACAATAGATTCATGAGTGCTGGCAATTGATGATGGTGTTGGATTCACAAGCACTTCCTCGACAAACTCGTCATCCAACAATAACAATTCGTTATGTCTCTCATGAATAACCCAATTGTATGGTGCAGGGGAAAGAACAGGGGACTGTGGGAAATCATCTTCATAAAACCCGGAAATTATAGTGTTTGGAGAAATATCATAATCCACTACCGTTGTAGATTCAACTTGTGGCGTTTGACCTTGAGACGCCGTGGAAGTAGGGGAACATGCTAAGGAGACCACTGAAGAGAGCTCTTGGGACCCGTTGGAGGCAGATGGACCGCTAGAGAGACCTGGGGACCCCGTCGGAGACTGAGGGGATGCTATACATGTTGATGGACACTCCATATTTATTAATGATGGTTTTGGCATCATCAAAGAGCTCAAAACTTCCAGCACGGATGGTGAATTCACAAATCCGGTAACTAGGGTATTTAAAGTCTCTCTTACTATCAGATGTTGTTCGGCATAATTGGGCAATGTGTTTTATCCGTTTAGCCGATGTTGTCGGTGAAGGTGAGCGAGGTCTTGGAATACTGGTAAAAGACCCTGCTGCTCTCAAATTCAGTAGAGAGTCTATTGATTGTGACATTACGTAAAAAGTACTGGAGAATACACCGTTTTTTGTTGATCCGGGGAAATCCTCTTGTGCCGCTTCTTTAAAACAATCATAAACGCTCACGTCGAGCGGTCGAAACTAAGCTGCATACATCCTTGGTTACCAATAGAATGGTACATAAAAAGGATCCATTCCGAATGTCGGATAATTTTTCTCGTGATAAATCCAATATCGGAATCCTACTTTCGGGAGATGTAGCATTACCGTTTGCTGCCAGTTTCGTTACAATAATCCATATAAATCTATAAACAACACAACATAATTATTGTTAATAACTGAATTTGAAATACATTTATGAATAATTTGTATACTTACCTTTACCAACATCCACACTTACATCAAATCCATGTTTATTTTTAACCACCATACTGCTCTTAAAAGAGCATAGGTTGTTGTGGGAGCTAGGCTACATTTATCATCTACATTGAATCCCTCAACAACGCGGTTTGAGGGTCCAATACCGATGGTAGTCAGATGGAATCCAGAGCATGTTTTTATAGTGAACTTGTTGAAATCCGGCAAATTCATGGATTTATCCTTTGATTGAGGAAAAATTTCCAGCCACACAAGTTTATCCAAATAACCTTCCATGGTCAATTTAATTAATAGGTACATGGCGTCGGAACCAGCTTGACAACTTGCACGTGTGGGAACCGCCCCCTCTCAATGGGGGTATAGTTACAAAATCGTGTCAACACAATCTGTCTATCTGAACAATATTGATATCCCGGTAATGGCAAGCGACCACGCCCAACAGGGATCGTCTGGAACAATGTGGTAGCTTTTCAGTTCTATTACACGTAACAGCCATAGTATCGATTGCCTCTTGCATAACTTTTCCTCGTGAATTAGCAATTATATACTGGAACTTTTAAAACTTTTGTAAATTCAAAAATGTAAAACTTTTAAAAATTTAAAACAATTGAAATATTTTGAGGGAGTTGAGAACAATTTAACTGGAATGATAGAAAAGCTGAACTGGATATTAAAGTCGTTGCATAAGAGCTTTTTGCCCAAGAAAAAATATGTAATGTCGGGCGGACGTGAACAGTAATTTTTAATTCCTGGACAATTTATGCATGGCAGGATGACCAGTATGCGATAAGAATCTCTCTTGTCCAGTTCAGACCTTTTTTTTCTCCAGCTCCCCTAGTTTCGGAAAGAAAAAATCGGAAATAACGATCGAGATAATTTTGTAAACCATGAAAAACACTACTACTAGCCCTACTTGTGGGCATTTAAAATCAGACAACCGGCACGTGTTTCCTGTCATTAAGTTACAAATTATGCACAGAGAGGAAGTGTGTGTATTATAGAAAAATGAATCTATCCACTATTTGCACAGATATCCCCATGGAGCATGGACCTTATAGTAGTATGATTCGAAGGCCAATGTCATGTGCAAAAGAAGGTGAGCTTTTTTAAAAATTTATATTCATTTCCTATGATTTGAGGTACATTTTAATACATTTATGCATATTTTTTTTGTCTCATCAGAACTGGTTCCACTTACAACCCAAGACATCACTTTACAGCAACCGACAAAACATGCGCTCATTGCAACCACACAAAAAATCATCAATGCTACAATAACTACAGGAAAGCCCACAGTTTTAACAACCTTGATTACAAAAAAATTAAAAGTCGTGAAAAACAAACTAAAAAAACCACAGTCACATCATTGATCAAACTGGCGCAACTAACATTATTAATGAAATTTCGAACCAGTATCCATCATATCTAGTACTATTTTTCCAGTGAAATCAACATTTTTCACATCACCAACTCCAGCTTCATTAACTATATTCTCTACTACAGCTGTGCAGAAGCCACAATTGACGACAATAAATATTTCTCCAGTGACAACAGTCACATCACCAATTCCAGCATCATTCACTACATTATTTACTACAGCAGTGCAGAAGCCTCAATTGACAACAACATATACATCCCTAATGACAACTACACAGACGGCAAAGCTAATCCTCAAGGTTGAGGATAATGTATCTTAATGCCACATTGTCCAGATTCATGCCTCTATGTCTCCAGTCCAATTACTCCGTCTATTCTGTCATTGTAAATCCACATATAAATAGATGTTCATGCCTCATGTCTCTTCAGATCGTATTCCACCTTATCGTTCTCCTGAGCTGTCACAGCTCAGAATAAAAATGTATTATACTGTATTTCACGCCTCGCTCCCACAGCACTTATTTCACAGCTCTATCACGAGTTCCACATACACTACAAAAGCAATATTAATCAGCATCGAATCAGAACACACATCCGACCTTGAACTAGTCCAACCAAGTCAAACCAGTACTCTGCAATCTTCGCTGGATTCAAATATTTACGAAACAACAACCGAGACTATTGACTATTTGGATTTATCATCTGAGGTGCATGCTACAGCAGTGAACAGTGACGTGCTTATCAACGATGGGTAAAATAAAGTAGAGTCTACTGCAGGTATATACATTTGCTATAACTATACGTATATGATACGTATGTATGCTTATGTATGTTTTGCTCCAGAGCTCCTTCGGGCAGCCGAATCATGCAAGGTGTACTGAAATGATGCTGTACGTGCGATAACGAAGAGCTGCTTGGATGATTCACACTCCATTCAGTGACGAAAAATTCCTTGCAAGATGTTATAGATCTACTAATGCTTAAGTTTTTTGGATTGCATACAGGAGGAATTTTTTATTTCATTTTTAATGCAGGTATTTTTACTGTAACATAGTGTGTGACTTGTACACGCGTTGAGAGTATTTTTTATGCAAGTATTTTTACTGTAACCTACATGCATGACTAGTACATGATTGGAGAGTAATTTATATACACGTTTTATGCGCACATTTCTCACTTCTGATTTTACATTTTTTCCTGACTTGTCATTTCACATTTTGCTCATTTCAGATTTTTTTCTCACTTCTCATTTCTCATTTTTTCTAACTTGGCAGCCACGCATTTTGTCACAAAGCATTTTCTTTGTTCATCATGCAGGATTGCCCCATGCTAGCAGGCGGCGTTAAATATTACAAGATTTTTTTCAAAATGAAACAAGAAAAATTTACATCTTAAAGAATGTCATATATACGAAGGAGATGGGGAAACGAGCATTGGGAAAAAAGGAAGTCTGGCTGTTCTCAAATTCAACATAATATTTGTGCAACAATATACTTGAGCAGTTGGGAATGATTTGCTAACAGACAGTTGTGGTCATTGTTTGTGTTGAGGAATTTATTAAATCTCGAAGAAATTTTGTGTGAATGAAACCTGTGGCATTATTGAACCCTGAAAGTTGTAGAGCCAGTGTTTGAATTAAGTGAAGGATGGCCTTAAAATAAATTATAAATTAACATTTTTAGTTTTTAGCGGATTTAGTTTTTAAAATATTTCCAATTTTTAATTTCAGACCGTATTGCACATTAAGCATCACCAGCAAAATTACTAGCTCTGTGACCTATACAAATCATATCCAATGCCACAGAGACCTTATTTATAGGACATCCAGATTTCCTTACAGGGTTCAATGGCGGATGATTGTAACGTCCGCGCCTTTTCGGAAACAGTTCATTCCATTCTATTGTACTAAAATATATATGTTGACGCATATATATTATAATATACTGCTCTTCTGAAAAATTATTGCATTCCCCTTCGTGCACAAGCGTATAATTGGTAATTTTGTATTTGAATCGTAGTGAGTACGGTCATGGATATAGCCATATTCAAAACCTTGTATTTTGAAACCACTACAAAATGCTGGGCGGTTATGTGTTATCTTGTTCAACTCTTTCTTGAGATCCTCAGCTGATTTGATATAAATGTTGAATGATTTAGTGGAGAATTGGCGAAAAATGTGGCTCTGTTACAGACAAACAGACTAAATGGTCTTGAGGTTTTAAGGGTCATGTACGGACTGCTCGTGGGCTTGGATTTTGGATGAGGTTTGATGGTATGTCATAAATGTCTTACTCACTCGTTCATTTCAAGGTAAGATTTAGTGACATTATGTGACAATAGTATTTGTCCGTCGGGTCGTGTGAGCATATTGGCGGTTTGTCACATTATGTGACAATAGTATTTGTCTATGGGAGTCGTATGTAATATATGTTAGTGATTGGTGAAATTTCTGTGACAGAGTATAAATACATTGGGTACGTTGAAAGCATAGCCAATTGTGACAACCACCATTTCAAAGGAGGGAAACAACAAACTCTCATAAATAGCCTGAGCACATTTACTTGCTAATAAGAAAAAAATACCTCTCCTTCCGGTATACAAAATGTGACAGTTAAGCGTTCATATATAGCCTGCATTGAGCAATTGTACTTGCTATTAAGGGAAGAAAATGCCTCTCCTCTCGGTATAATAAATGTGAAGCATTGAAGCGCTCATATATAGCTTGAGCACAAGTAGTTGCTTAGAAAAATACTTCTCCTCGACTCATATGTATTTAAACTCGACTTAAAATATTTTCAACAAGCTCGTGCCGTCTTGGTCAGCCAAAACCACTCCCCTCACGCACGACTGCACACATCTGCTTCTCTCAACTCTCTCACTCTCTTGGCGGTCTAGTGCTCAGAAGTATTGAGCCTTTTGCTTTTTGCATGCAAAATATTTCTCATCATCTCAAGAAAAAATTCTTTCATTACGTGAAAAGGAATAGCGAAAAAAATATCAAATATTTTTGACTATCAGTTCATTTCATTACGCGAATGACGCATGCTAGTCATACAGTTCATTCCTCAGCTCACCTTTTACTTTCATATACGAATAAAAAAATCCCCTTTATACTGCTTATTCATCTGTTCAGTCTTTCATTAAAATAAAAAATCCCCTTAATACTGCTTATTCATCTGTTCTGTCTTTCATTAAAATAAAAAATCCCCTTCACACACCTTGGTCCAATGCACACAAAGATTCAGCAAGGTCAATGACCTCTTCATGAAATATTGGCGTTAAGTGCTTTTCCATGTTGTCACGGTCAATTAACGCTTTACTTCTGGGATACATATGTCGCTACTCATTCGATTTCATTCAAATCATTCATTCAAGTTTATTTTCTGTGCATTTCGAGTATAAGTGGTCAAGTTGTTTGCTCATTCAGTCTGAATGATAGAAGAGTGGGACCGATTGAATCAGAGTTGTAACCTTTAACAGTAACCTAAAGCATGTTTTTACAGTAATAACAATAACCCAGAGGAACGTACACATCATATCTCACATTGTGTATTACACTCGCTATGACTATATAACCAGAGATAATTCCGAAAGACAGAGTACAACTGAGCAAGTACACATTAATTCAAAGCGTTGCAACCAAATCAGATGCCTTTATGCAAATTTGAGTAAAGGTGGCCAAGTGGACACATAACTTGATTAGACTGGAAACGCTATTCATGTTATCATGTTGGCTTACTGAGAATTTATTCATAAAAAATAAGTTTTTATACAAATAGACCTAAGCACTACCAAGACTGGCTGAAGTGTATATTTTCTGATATGCCAATTTAAAATAATGCATTTGATGATCGTTGAGCATTTTTCAACAGTAATTAATGGATTTTTACCACGAATTCGGCTGGTCCATTCAAAATATTATATGGTATTTAAATAAATACCTGGAGGCACGAAAGATGCTATTCTGGCCAATCAAGTAGATATTTGCTTTCTTACTGACGTAAATTTCTCAGTTCACCAATTTCTGACCACACACACATATACGCAAAACTTTGTCGATGAAAATATGTGAAAATCTTGGATTTTTAAGTGCAAAAATGACAGCAAATTTTTGAACACAGCATATTATACATGAATACATTCAGTTTTGCTTGATACGCAAACCATCATTCACCTTTCATCTTTTTTCACTCCCTCTCCTTTTCAATTTATTTTGTGCTTGGTTCAAATTTGAGCTAGCAGTCCAGGTCCCGTATTTCGGACCCGGGAGGGCGAATTCCTTTTGGCAAAAAGTAGTTTTGAAATCCCCTCCATTCTAAAAAACACGAGAGGGTATAAACTTTTTTAAAACTGGAGAAGAAAACATCATCGTTAAAATAGAGTATGCCTTCCCCATGATGGTTGGCTCCTCCAGGAGAATATTTGCTTTTATTAAAGTCCCATACAGGGATCCTCCGAAAAATGTCCGAACAGAAAAAAACCTTGGAAAGAAATTTGGCAAGCAACGAATCCAAGTCCAATCCAAATGTGTATTCAATCAATTCCAGCAACTGCGCACTATGCGCACATGGTTAGGCTGAAATTGAAAGAAAAGTTGATGAAATTAGTCAATTCTATTTTGGAAATTCTACCTAGAAAGCTTCCCAAATGGACGGATGCATGAGTGATTTGTGATAAGGGCTTCTAATTATGAAAAAATCTAAACTTGTTTATTTTATCATCAGCTTATCGCCGATAGTTTCATTAATAGTCCGTTATGGAGAGCGGTTAAGCATTATCACAAAATTGCTCCGTGTTATGTTTATAAATATGAACATAAGTCTTTAAATATTAATTCACTAGCGAACCTAATAATGAATCAGATAGCCCTTGGGGGTAAGTGTATGTCATAACATAAGTTTAACTACAAATGTTGGGGAATCGTTACTGATGAGTGGGAATACTAATGTGAGCTTTTGAAACCAAGTATGAAGCACCACACTGACCCTATCCCTAACTAATTTCAACAGTTTGCAGTTTATATTCAAATCACTGGATAGTATTTCTAACCCCACAATTATGTATATCAATGCACTTACAATAAAATAACTACACCAGTTGTAATTATTAGCAACTTTAATTAAAACAATAGACTTGCACGTTCAAGACAGAGTAACACACGCACCGGCAGTCAGAACGAGAGTGAAGTGCTGAGTACAGCCAACAACGAACAAAACGTAGGCACACAAAGGCCGAACAAGAACATACTCGTTGCGGAGAACCGCGTAATAAAAAAAAGACATGGGTGGGAAGTCACAACAGAATTTTCACGACAACAAACTTCCGGTGCTGACAAAGTTTTAATTGAATAAAATTTAAATTGCTAGGGACGGTGCATGCGGTAAGAAACAAGGGATTAAAAATAACACAAAATCGAAAGTTATTTATTTTAAACTGCGTTTTTAGTCTGATACGTTGTTCATGTTCAACTCCTCCACGATCGCTGCAACGCAAGAACTACAGTCAGATATCGAGGAGGCAGCAAAACATATTACCAATATGTTTGTCAACTTTGCAAATTCCGGGTAATATAAAAAATCATCTTGTAACAAAACTCAAACAAACACGTATTTGTATAACTTTTGAAATCATTTAACTACAATTTTTGTTTACAGAAAGCCTTTTTTCAGGTCTGATTCCGGGAAGTTGGAGGATTTATGGAGACCCGTGACTAAAATGGATCCAGATCTCAAAGTGGGATTAGTAAAGGAAATACAAATGATTCGGGATCCGCTTGTTGGCTCAAGAAGATATGACACAATTTGGGAGGAACTTAAATAATAGATGTAGTTCAGTATTTCTCAACTCATTTTTACGAGATTCAATTTTAATTTGATTCAAATTGTGTAATAAAAACAATCTGGAAAAATTACATGGGATGGTTTACTTATGTGCTTTTTATTCACAATGTTAGCCAATTAGACTACAACTACAGGTTGAGGCGATTGAACTACAACATGCAGTGGAAACTTCTACATTGGAAGAATTCATTGTACGCGAACAATGGGATCATAACTTGATAAATTATATAAAGACGTAATATGTCCATGTAATGACGTTGATGCTCATCTTACCATCACTCCCATGAAACTATTTAAAGTTCTCTTTGAGAATTACATTTAACAAGGTTGGTTATCGGAAGCCGAAACAATCGCAAGGGATATAATTACAGGATATATAGAAATGATAAAGTCAATGCAACGTAAAGAACAAATGAGTTACATGAACATTAAAGGCGCAGGATTATGCTACGTTGCTAGTGTTACTATTTGTTAGAATGTTTTATGAAAACGTGCCTGTATTCAAATGTAAATGTACTGTAATTTGTGTGAAAAGGTGAAAACCGTTAGTCATAAGGTTAATGTTCTATTGTATCTTGTCCATGAGCAGTCTAAATTATGCAGTAGTTCTTGTCCAGTATATTGTATTGAATCTGATGTTAATTGCTGGAACTAATGATTAAAGTTGTAAAAATATATCCTCTCCTCCTGCCTAATACTTTCTTTAACCTAAGACGTTCACACCACACTATATGAGACTTTCAAATCTTGAACCCGTTCTACGTACGCGTTTGTACATAGTGGTCCTTCTCTGTATTGGCTAGTCCTTTCGTAACAGTCCTGATGTCTCCAGTGGTCACCTGTAGGAGGAAAAATGTGGAGGAAATGCCGTCAGCTTCAAGCGATGAAGTTGGAGGAGCTACACCTCAAGATTCCAGTGTGAGTGAAACCCGAGGCAACCTATCGAGATACGAGAGCCTTATTCGTGTAAGGTCAACAGGTTCCAGCCACTCATCAAATAAGAGCTACAGATCAGCTTTGAGAGACGTGGATAGGGAAGCTAGGAAAAGGGAGATGGAGATTGAAGCTGAAATGGATAAACTAAGGCTGAAATCTCTGGAGAGAAAGAAATAAAGACCGCGATGCCGAAAAGGATAATATACTAGATGAAGCTGGGATGTCCGATGAAGACAATTTTGAAAAAGAAAAAGTGCAATCCGGACCAATCAAGCACTACGATCCTGTAGCTGAAATTGCGGAAGCAATAACCGTTGCCCACAGCTGACATGAAAAAAATGCTAGCTCTTCAGTCTGTAGCAAAGTAGTTGCCAATGTTCTGGGGGGAACCTAAAGAATGGCCAGCGTTTGTAAAGCATCTGCAGCGATCTACAGAATTATGTGAATTCTCGGATGAAGAAAATGTCTATCGTCTCCAGAGATGCCTTAAAGGAAAAACTCGAGAAGCGGTTCACTCTATGCTCGCCGTTGGAGCAAACTTTATGGACATTTGGAAAACTTTGGAGCTACGTTTTGGTCAGCCAGAGCAGATAATGCGTATCCTAATTGACAAGATACGGCAAGTTCCAGCACCAAGCGAAGAAAAAATGGAATCCATTGTGGACTTCTCTATAGCTGTGAAGAATTTGGCTGTCACTGCTGATACGATGAACAGACCGGAATATCTGATGAATCCACAATTGATGGAGGAAATGGTAAAAAAATTACATCTCACCTAAGAATGGATTGGGGTAGTTACGCCGTTAAGTCGAAGATGGAGGCTGCTAACCTACTAGGTATGTCAAGATGGCTGGAGGAAAATGAACAACTCCACGTGTAGAAAAACCTCCAGAGCCAAGTCAAAAGAAAAAGCCCGATAGAGCTTTCGTAGCAGTTGAAGAAAAAATACGAACATGTGTAGCTGGTTGCAGCGAAACCCATCAGCTTCCGGAATGTAAACAATTCAGTCAGCTGTCCACTGAACAACGCTGGAAATTGGTAAAAATGGTGAGGCTCTGTTTCTGTTGTTTAAAGTTTGGTTACCAGACCAAAGACTGCCGAAAAAAGAAAAAATGTGGTGTTAAAAGTTGTGATAACTATCACCATCCTTTGCTTCATTATGACGAAGATGTAAATAAACTTGTGTCAGATGACAAATCATCCTTCAGTGGTCATATTTTGGATAGTGATAAGTGTAAAGTTTTGCTTCGTGTTGTGCCTGTTACGGTGAAAGCACCGAATAAATCTACACAGACTTTTGCCCTGTGTGATGAGGGATCCACTACTTCACTTATGGAGTTGAGTTTAGCTGAGGAGTAGGGGGAAGAAACATCTCTCAATCTTGCTTGACTACACGGTGAAGAAAGAAAGTCAATGAAAGTTGAGGCTCTGATTTCCGGTGCAGATGAGACGGAATACAAGCTGGAAAGGATTAAAACAATCATAAATTTAGATCTGCCAGTTCATACGGTTAAAGCCGGTAAAATCAAAACAAAATGGACTCATCTGCGTGGTATTCCAGTTCAATGTTTGCACAACGCAAAACCCAGAATATTGCTTCGCCAGGATAACTGTCATCTGACGATGCCAAGAAGAATAGTGGAAGGTCCCTCCAACGCTCCTGTTGCAACAATGACTAAGCTGGGATGGATACTTCATGGCCCTAATAATCCGTATCATGGACTAGAGTCGGCTCGTCGACGACGGGTGCGGACTGAGCTCAGGCGGAGGTGAAGTTTTAATGAAAAGTCAAGAAATATTTGATAAAAAACTGCAGCAGATGGTCAAAGAACAGTTTAGCCTGGATGCACTTGGAGTTGTAAGCTGTACAAAACTTCCAAGGTCAAAACAGGACACAAGAGCTGAAGATATGATGATAAAAAATTCAAGACGTGTTGATGATGGCTGGGAAACGTGCATGTTGTGAAAACAAGACTCCATCCGCCTTTCAGAGAGTAAAACAGCTGCTTATCGTCGTCTGAAAGTGATAGAAAAACAAATGGATAAAAATGAAGAATTCAGTAAAATTTACACTGCAAAAATTGAAGAGTATCTCCAGAAAGGATTTTGTCGTAAATTGTCAGCTGCTGAAACAACGATCGAGAACGAGCGTATTTGGTATCTTCCTCATTTTGGAACTACTAATCCAAATAAGCCTGGGGAAGTTCGCCTCGTATTTGACTGTGCAGCTTAATCTAATGGAATGTCGCTAAATGATGCTCTTCTTCAAGGACCAGACTTAATTACTCCGCTTATATCGGTACTGGCAAAATTCCGACAGAAAGAAGTAGCCTTTAGTGGAGACATCCGTGACATGTTCCACATGGTGAGGATCAGAAAGGAAGACTTGCCTTCACTGCGTTTCCTTTGGAGGGGGAAAGAGAGGAACATGTATCCAGATGTGTACTTAATGGACGTGATGGTATTTGGTGCTGTGAGTTCACCATTTCAAGTTCAGTGGGTAAAAAACAGGAACTCTGAAGACTTTCGAGCGGAATTTGGAGAAACTACAGATGTTATTGTTGACTGTCACTACGTGGATGATTATCTAGATAGTGCAGTCACACCCCAGTCCGCAAACGTATAATTGCTGATATGGAACAAAGAACTTCACTGTGCTTTGGCGCAGCACGCAAAATAGATTAACTGCAAGTTGCAAGAGAAAGGCGAGGCTTCTTTGTATAGCGATGATG
>JAHZNA010005073.1:0-10536 GCA_027743935.1 Sinodicranocentrus sp. ZH6 | reverse complement strand
ACAAGAGACACGCTTCGCCCAAATCTATCAAGATCCTCATGTGCTAAATCCTCCATGAGGCTTCTGTAGTTGTCCCAGAGTTGCTTTCCGTACTGAAAACAATAAACATAAAAACATAGGTTTACTACACAATTCCATCTAGGAAAAAAGGATATAAAACATTCCAAAACATTGTACGCTTACCTTTGCAATCCTAATGCCAACCATCCACAACCGTAACGTATCCGCATCCTCAGCACACAGATACTTCATATGCCTATGTGACTTGACTTGAAGTCGAGCAGGCTTCAAAGCAAATCCGAACTCCGTAGGGGATTTAAACTTTTTCTTCCAACCAATGCCTTGGTAAGCCTAGAGAGGGATTGAGCAACAAGTAATAAAATATTCCAATGTTGTAGATAATTTTCTAGAAAAACTTCTCCTTCATTACTTTACCATCGTAAAACAATAGAGTATAGAGAGATAAATACAAGACATCACCAACCTGAATATTATGATCGATCGTTGCCAAACAAATAAGATCCTTGGATGCATTCGCATGTGTTCTTCCCTTGGGACAGTAGTAAATCCCAGACGCACGCAAGACAAAGGGGAACTTTTTCCAGGCTTTTTTCCCTTCCGCTTTAAGATATAGGAAACTCTCAACTTCCGGAACGCCGACACCATGTGAGAAGAACTCTTCAATAAGCCCATTCTTTGTGTGCTCATCCATACAACCACCAGAATGCGAGACTCTTGTTAAAAAACATAAAGAAAAAAGCTTTCATGTAGTTTTTACGTTTAAAAGACTGATCATTTCAGCAAGTGGAATTTAGACAATTTATCTCTTCACTTCTAGATGAAATCGTCACATGGCGCCACAACAATGCCCTATTAACTTTTCATGTCGTATCCCTTACCCATATGTAGATGTGGAAGATGTTCGACCAGTGTCCATTTTTGGGACAACTGAACATGATTCTTGTCAGCTAGAACCGCAAGTACACGTCCACAAGTCATCGACTCTTCCACCATCAAAGCTTTGCTGCTACCATCGTGAGTGAACGCCTTGACATAGAGTCTTGTCACACTGGCAGCTCGCATTTTCTCCAAAGCCACACGGATCTTCTCCGCCTTTTCATCCTGTTGTTAATTAAATTGAAACACATTTTTGTAAAAAAAAATTCATTAAAAGAGTAATTAAGCCACAAAAAAGGCGCATCAGCAAAATACAGTATTCAAAGGATTTAATCAAGCCAATTGTAAAACAGAACCACCGTGAAATTACAGATAATTATTTGGACAAACAAAAAATATCAAAGCGAGTTTTAATTCTACGCTTGAATAAAAAGGCGTGGTTGGAATGATTCATACCGTAATCTGTAGTAAGAAATCACACCCGTCCATCTCACCTAATCAACAGATAAAACCATTCACGTGAAGTTACGTGATTTACAAAAAAACTCAATGCAAGTCAAAAAGCTGACAATCAGGAACAAAAACGGAACATAATTTTAAAAGAAAGACGAATACAAAACGCGGAAGATATTAATTATCAGCAACAAATGCACACAATGCCCAAAAGAAATTTTAATTTAAATTAAACTCACAGGTACTCCTGCTTCTAACTTTTCAAATTTAGCAGATACAAATTCAGCCAACTAATGCGCAGCAGACCCAATAGCAGATCAAATTTTTTGTGAAGTAAATCAGTTGATTCCAGTTTGCATTCCAATAATTAGCAGGTTAAATACCAACGAATAGCGTTGTAAAACAATAAACAAGCCGTAATCAAACCCAAAAGTAATCCATTCCACCCAGAAAGGAAATGAAAGAGAATTAAATCACAATGGCATCAAAGAACAGTCCCGATATATAAAAAAGGAGAAAAATACGTAATTGTCTAAACGTTAAATTAGCCAATACCATTAATGACTACGACTAAAACACAAGCACTTCCCGAATTATCATACATGTGCACGTAAAAACGCGACTTTATCGTTAAACATGTTTTTAACGTTTTGCTACACATGTCGCATGAATAGTGTGCATGCCATAAAAAGAACAATAGAACATTCCAAACTTGTCTGGCAATAATTGCCATTTGCGTAAGTAAAAATCTACTCGAAACACTTCTTTGAAAAAAAAATCTACAAGATCATGGATGATAAAGACAAGCTGTATGTATCACCTCTATGTTGATTTATGCAGGCATTTAAAAATCTAACCTAGAATATTTTATTAATTCAAATGTACCAACCTCCGTGGCATGTAGAACATTGGAATGAGGTATGCTAGTGGAACTCTTGACACCACAACTTGTCGTACTGCTTCCACTGCTTGATCCACTCGCCGACAAAGAGCTACCACTGGACAGCAAGGATGCATTGTCTGAAAAGCCCGAGTCATTGTCTGGGCTCTCTGTCCTCACGCCTGAAAATTTTCATTAAAACATCAAATCAAACCACGAAAATCAATAACTTTGAGGAATTTTCCACTCCTGTTTATCTTTATCCTTTTGCCAAAGTCTATTTCAAATGCAAGGACGTAAACAAACAAAGAACTTACCAGATTCACTTTGTGACTGTGGTGTGCTCGAAGGTTTATTAATCTCTACCCCAGGCACTTGTAAAAGTCCTGGTTGATGACTGATCTCCCTGTCAAGACTCATCTGAAGAGCAGATAACTCCCCGAGGATTGCGTTCAGCTCATCTTCCTGAGTGTCCTCCAGGGTAGCCTGCGAGAAGCGGAATGGATCTGCTGGTTTCATTGTCCCCATATCCTGGAAATCGTACAAGAAAATCGTTTTTCATTAATCATCAATGTTGAATGTTGTAAGAAAGGAGACATAAGAGTAGCGCATCTTTTCCTTCCTCTTATAGTATAAATGTTCACTTTCCCCACTCTTAATAAGTAATATCGATCGAACGAACGAAATGAAAATGAATCATGGTGGCATAACTAATGTTGTTACTATGCTCCAAAGTACATCATTCCAATGCGGTGTATTACAACCCTCAAAAAATTATTCAATCTCAAATCCATTTAATAAACTTGCCACAAAAATGAACTAGTCGGCATGTAGTGGAATTAAGCTACTTTCATATTCCTATCTCTAATACATACGTCATATCCCATTAAAATGTCATAAGGAAAAATCTTCTCCCCTCTTCTTTTTTCCTTGATTATAATCAAAGGCAGAGAGAGAGAGATCCAGCAATAACAAAACAGAAACAACACAAAATAAAAATCCATATACGAACTTTTATAACACAGAAGCATCTCCCTCTTCCTAAAAAGTCTTTATGAACTGGAGAGCCCACTTGCACAAGTTTATTTATCTGGAGAGTATAAAATTTTACAGTACGCAGTTACTAATGTAAGCCACTGAAGAGGTTCAACGTATTCTCAATTAAATCCAAAGATGAACCAAAATGAAGCCATTTAAAATGGAAATAAAGCCAGAAAAAGGCAGTTTCAGGAGTTCCACACCATTTGTAGCCCAACGCACCGCGGCAGACAACCAACTCAAGATTTACATTGTGCAAGTGTATATTTCCTAACGAACATTATTCTCATCTGTTTATAATTCAGATGACATGCTGCAGTGATTTCAATAGCTCATCTAATATCCTCTCGTGAGATACGTAGCAAACAGCCAGGAGGAGACTATACTCAAAATAAGCAGCTAATCTCCGGGATAAGTTAGAGGAAGGCCATTTTTGTGGTTTAAGAAAGCAAAAATTCCCTCATTTCAGTCAGTCAAGCAATTCTCATTTATTTTACATGTCAGTTCTGTCAGCAAAAGGTGTGCACTGAGAGGACGCAAAACAATCTAAGTTATGCGTCCCAGAGGCAAATATGCTTGTTTGCTGCCACATATTTTGATAGAAAAAAACTGCCGGAATAAGACGTGCTAACAGTCTCAGGTGCAGTTTTAACTACCCATTTTGTAAGCTTCTCACTCTTACAGATAACTTTTAATCATTTCTTCTCCCTAACTTCACATTTTACAAGCTTCACCTCAATTCCCTAACGAGACAGAGAGAACGGACGGGAAACATGGAGGAAGATGAAATAAATACCTAGCCAGCGGTTGATTTACGACAGTTCCACAATGTAATTCAATTTCAAAGTTAAGAAATTTGTCTAAATCCTTCTCTAGAAGGAGCGAAGAGAGAAGGACTAGTTTCCTTTTTTAAATACCTCTTCAAGCACTCGCATGACTCCAAAAGTGCATAATTCTCCAAATGAAAGAATAAGTAAAAGAAAACCAGCTTCTAACAAGTCACACTCCTACTAAGACTACTCATCTCGTCAACAGCATCCTATCCTAAGAGCTTCTCTCATCGTCGCCTTTGTTTTAACCCTTTCTGTTTCCTGCAACTTTTTTTCCATCGCATCGCAAAGTAGAAGAACCGAACCCTTTCCAAAAAAAAGTTTACTGTACATCCCTATTTGTTATATATTATACATATATATTCTACACAATTTTTATGCACTGCGTATCACCATCTTCCAAGAATTGGTCTCCCCTCCTTCCTCTTCAAACTCTCGATATTTCATAACTATAATATTTACTTCCAGTCCAGATAGTGATAGAGCCATGGGGAAAAAAGTTTATTTCTACTCATAAGTCATAACAAAACAAGACGCGTACACACATCCATTATATCCAGCTCACAATGTTGACTAGCAGTCGAGAGAATAACGCAAGGAAAGGAGTAAATGGAGAACGATTGCATTTTTCTCTGGTTTTTCACGGGTGTTGGAAGGAACACCTACGGACACATAAAATGCGTCAATAAAAAAAGCACCGTTTATTTATGTGCTTACGAGAAGTTGAATGTATTTCGAAGGAGAAATAAAATCCTCTTGTGTGTTATGCGTGTTTGATGCGTGATAACCTCTCTATCCACTCATCAATGCGTAAGACCACGTACACGTACAACGCTGAAATCTCAGTCATAAAGGTCATCCGCGTATTATGGCTTTCACATTATGTGAGTTGAGAGTTGAAGCTCTATCATTCACAAAAAATGATGCATTATTCCTTTCAAAAGATGAAATAGGTGGTAAAAAGTCTTCCAGACTGTCTACACAATTTTTTTCTTTTAGAACTCACAAGAGAGTTGAGCCTAGCTAGTTTATGAATTATGAATAGAGTTCGTTGCTGATTTGATTTCTTTTCATATCCTCAAAGTCTCATCTACAGGTCAAGCATATACAGACAAGGTTCACCTTTTCAAATAAATGTTTAGCCTTCAGAAAGCAATGCTCAGTGCTAACATTTCCAAATGTGTAACCATAAAAGGCAGGAAAAAACTCATGGATTCGTCTGCACATTAGTAACGCAACCTTTTTCTACTTTATTTTGACTGGAACTTTCCTCCTCTAATGAATCACGCCACACTTACACATTTCCCAAAGGAGAGGGTTCCTCTCATCTCACTGTAAAGATGTTTGTTTGACTGGAAAGTGCCAAGGAGAACCATTTTTTTTCTAAATTAAAAGTTGAAAAGAGTCATTAGGAGCTGAGACAAGTACATTAATGTGCACGCTAAACGAACTAAGAAAGGTACGCAACGCGTGCAGCATACAACCTAACAACGTAAAAAATGAGTTAAGATTGCGTTGGTATTTACACAAGATAAGCCACTAAAAGTTCACCAATTTGAGCTAAATATAGTTGGAAATGAAGACGTACAAGTATGACACGGTACGCAACAGGGAAACACTTATGACAGAAAACGACAAGCACACCAATGAAAAATCTTAAAACATATCCAAACACTCGACAACACATCATCCAAAGGGTTGATAGCCCCCTGCAGCACAGTGGCTCTGTGGAACAACAGCATTTCAAGTGTGATGAACTATGAAGAGAAAAATTCATGAAAATGTTGACACTCCAATGTCTGCAAGCCTGTCCCGTTGTCGTAGCTGTCATAAAAAATGTATCATGAATAAAGCAAACAGTTAGAAAAATTGGATGCACTCAAGTGCATTTTACACATGCACCGTTTGTCAAGAGAGTTTTTTTCTCCTTCTCCTGAGCAATAATTTACTGAATCAATAAACCTTGACAGTGAGTCACTAGTTTTGGAGTGAGAAGCAGTTTTTATGACTCCTCCAATCATGCCATGACGCTGTGCTGTTCGTGCACACTAATAATAATCATAATCGGTCTATCTATCATCATAATATGTGTTGAACAAGGGTTTCGTATAATATATATCTGTTTTACTGTGTTACGTGCACAAACATTAATATTCATTGAGATTTTTTCCTTCAAAATCCTGATTACTCAAGAGTGGTTTTTATTGATGTAATTATTACCAGTAGATGAGGGAGTTGAGTGAACTAAAGTGTATTAGAGTAAACATGGGGAAACGCTTCCTGAATTAAAATCACGAAAAGAGTTGAACCATGACGTGACATGGTAAACATGCGTTTACCCTTTATTGTTTAAAAGTGAGCGCGGGGAGTTTAAACGTGTGAATTGGATTGGACTGGCAGAGAAAATCTTTTCCGTTTTCAAACCACTTTTAAATTTATTTTTTCGTGAGCCACCTCCCGTGGTCATTTAATGAGTAATTTGCTCACGACATATTCCGGCTTTTTTCGTGGCTAGAGCTCATCACACTTGAGAAGAATACAAGGTTTTTCCTATGTATGTGGTCGTGCTGCTGGTCGAAACTCAAACAAAAATCACCCTCGGGAAACCGCTATTTATCCGTGTTCTTGCTCCCACATTCTTTCACCAAAATCACAGTTCAGCCCCTCTTGGTTGACTTTTTAAAGTAAAACAGTTATGGGCTTATGAAGGGAAATTACTTGGTGGAGTTTACAACAGCTGCTATGATTCCTGAAATTATCCACCTTTTCGTGTTTCAGAGCAAATCCTTGTACAAAAAATTGTTGTTTACATCTTTCGATACATGAAAATCGCCCTAATGGGTTATTGCACTGCGTCACATCCCCTTCCTTCGAGAATTTGGTAAGTATTGTAATCTACATTTCACATCATCATTGTAATCACTAAAATGTAAGCTATTCCTTCATGTATGCATCTCTTTATCTTGGATAATGGGAGTTTGTTTGGAGAGGTGAAATGACCATAACGGAAGGCTCAGACTGAAATTGAGTTTGATTTGATTTCTTTTACAACTTTTTATCTAAATAATGGACATTTAAGTCAACAAAAATCTGATATAGTCTCCCGAAGTTATAATACAATACATACTTTAGACGTCGATGACGGTATCGCAAATGGACGTGGCTTTGCTTTAAGATTGTTAAGTCATGCATGTAAATGTCGTGTACGCGGGGAGCACTTAAATCTTAAAGAAACAACGCAATTTCTTCACCAAATTAGCAAGATTTGGACGGGATTGAAGCTTTTTTTGTGATATGAGTAAGCAGAGCTTTTTAGTGATGGAAATTTCGCTCTTTGAAACAGTAGTTCACAGGTACCCGATTCAATTTGCGTCCTCGCCATAATGCGCAGCCATTAGTGGTTATGAACTATGAAACGACCAAACGACATAATAGAGATGCGAACATGGTCGCTATGTCGTGCCATATGCGTGAGATATATTTCATTAGTTCTGCCAAGATGACAAACAATTTTTCCCCCGAGTTATGCAAATTGCAGTTTTTTCTGAGAGTGAGCTTAAGTGTGTCGTAGTGTATCATGAGATTTTGTAAATAAGCTATACATTTTCCCATAGAAGTTTGTTTCGCGAACAGCTTTGTGCGTAAAAAACGAAAATGATAAATGCACAAGATGAGGTTTGCAGCTTTTCTTCTGAAACCTTGCCAATCTTCACGGCTTCTGTGAAACTTCAAGGCGTTGACTCATCTGAAATCCACCAAGTCCGTATTCGGATAAACGAAATCAAAATATAGATAAATTTAGCAACATCTGAGGAGAACCATCTGCATTTGTAATCCCATCCCGCATCTTGCCAAAATCTCGTCACATCCCAACATATTATTCTTGTTCTTATTAAGTCAAGCAATTTCACAGGTGATGCGCAGCTGCTCCAGAAAACGACTATGTGCAGATGCATCTGGTGTGTAATGTGCATCTGTGCCGTATTATTTCGCAATCTAATAACGTATTCCGAACTAGCTACAACATGCAATCATCATGAGATATTATTTGTTTTTTTGTTTTAGTCATCCATCTGCCTATTTAAGCAGGTATTGTATAGTATAGACACAACATACTAATAAAATCGATACATATTGCGTCTCCAACACGGTCCAACTTCAACTGACAAAATTTAAACATAACAAACACAAAACGAAGAAAAGAAATTGTTTGAACTCGTATAACGTACAAGGACTGGAATGATAATATGCAAATTCAAATTCCGAGCAAGTCATCATGATACTATCTTGACAAGAAAGTCAACAGATTTTGTTGATTGACAGATGCAATGTTGGTCTGGAAGGGAAAATTGTAACTGAGAAATCTCCCACCCAAAACACAAAGTCAAAGGCTTGTAAACTGAAAATCAACAAAAAGTCGGTAGTAAACAGTCTATTGTGCAATGTCAACTTCAAAGAGACTCTCGAATCCTAAATGGAATATTCCTGCTGCACTTCAAAAGCGCATAATACTCCATTTTCGTCTCGCACAAGGTTTAAATTAACGTAATGGAAATGTCTGGTAGTAGTTATGCAAGGATCGGAAAAGGAGAAAATGTTGCAATATGCGACTCCTCCCATTCATAACAATCTTGGAATATTCAGATATGGCATCATTTTCAAGCATTGGAATTCAAACAGAAACAGTCAGAACGAGACATGACATTCTACTCAGCTTCTTTACTATGTAAGTCTCCATGAACCAAATGAGAAATCTCCATGAAGCACATAATTCATTCCCTCGTTTCTACCCATCATTTGGAGATTGCAGGCTGTGATTGCATTGAAAACAAGCAAGAATTTATCACATCTGACGACATAGGACACTGCCCTAGCGATTTAATAAGAGCTGATGAAAAGTTTTACTCTCTCGCTGTTGCATCCAATCCTTCTTGTCACGGGATCGCTGCAAATATGGTAATTTATCTCCTCCAGCAGCCACTTACAAATGTGCATGCCAACATGCCCCCTGTCTGAGTTTGCACGAAGGGAAAAGTAAACTTTAAATACATTTATCATTATACTTTTTTTCTTTAGAAGTCTTCGCTGGAATGCATGCAGAATTCATAATGGTGATAGTGATAAAACTTAAGTTCCGCATTTTCTCCCGCTCCAACCTAGAAAGAGTGTCACTTCAATTTGAACATTTTGGCTCCCGCATTTTGTTTCAGAGTGAGTGAACAAATCTTGCCATGATTTTTACATCCGTCAACCTGAAGGCGAGCGGAAGCGGTAGGTCACGTTGGTGTAAGTAACAATTTTTATTTCCTCACCCTTCCTCTCTCGTACAAAAAAAGGTTGCTAGCTTTTAAATAATGAAAATTGTACATGGAAAAGTTTTCTCCTAAATTGAAATTTTTTTATGCATCAACACTTCCTTCCAGAAAGAGAACGGAGTACAATATCAGAAAAAACGCTTGTCTTGAACACTTCACAATGGAGAGCATACCTTCACGAAAAACAGTCATAGTTGACTAGAATAAAAATGCTTCAAGACAAATTCCCATTTTCCCATTGCATTGTGAAACTCTATTCAAAAATCTAAGTTAGTCATCTCGACGAGTCAGGATCCATTCCAACCCTTTCTTCCCACATACATTCATGCTACGAAGTGAGTTAGACTTATCGTGACATGTCTACTTATATCCTTTCCAAAGTATATCATATGGAGAAGGAAGAAGTGTGCATGAATGATAAACGACTGATATCCGTTCCGGTACTCACCCGGAATTCAGTGTTACACCACAGTACTGTCTTTCTCGCTCAGTGTACGATAATTCTGCCTCTAGCCGTTTTCTCTGATGCAATTTCTATTATTCCATTTGGAAATACCACTTTTTCTGTAGTTTTTCATGATGTAAATACGAGATAGGAAAAAGTCAAATGTGTGCGTGAGACTCCTATTTTTTCCATGAATTTTTTATGCTGCAAAAGTGCCATTTAAAAATATAATATTGCTCTATGCTCCAAACGAGAAGGATGATGATGTTGGCAGAGACATAAATCTGAATTGGAACAAGTGAAAAAAATTGGAGATGACACGTACCGAGCTGGGGAATGCTTCATCCTCAGAATCGTCCGACTCCACAACGTTCGCTTCAGGTGACACCTTCATCTTTATTGTAGCTTTATAATAAAAGAGTCTGCTGTACAGCGTATTTTTTTTCTGCCTCACGTTTTCAGAAACGGTGAGGTGAGAGAATTCAACCCTTTTTCTGCAATGTGATATATGAATTCTGACTTGCGTGCTTACGAAACAATAATATACTATTCTGCTTTAAAGACTTATGGCAAGTGAGAGGGAGTAAGATGTGAAGCTTGTGACAAAGACAAAGATGACTTCAGTAGGAGAGAACCTCCTCCCGTGTCATTTCACATTGAATACAAATTCAATAATCA
>JAHZNA010005072.1:0-13380 GCA_027743935.1 Sinodicranocentrus sp. ZH6 | reverse complement strand
CAAAGAGCTGTGTTTGCTTGGCAATGGTCACTAAAACTGTTTCGACGTTGGGGAAAAACTAATTAGTTCAAGTTCTTCCACCGTTAGTATTTTGAATATACTTAAAAGTAAGTTATCCATATATTCACATTTCGACATTTGTAATTTTAAGCATTATTTCCTTCAAAATATACACCTGTCATACCTCATAAACACGAGGTTACGGTTGCTCTTTGGAGTCTTACAGATATATAGACTAGACATATAGCTTTATTATGTGACTCTACATTAGACCCCATAGTCCACTCCACACTTTGTTTAACGATGTGTAATTCTTGCGAGGAAGAGGGGAGGAAAGGAAACATGTTTTGGCAGGCACGTCTGCTCGTTAAGTATGTCTGTATTTTTTTGTAAATGTGTATAACTTCGTAAACAAGCCAGCGAAAGCGACATTTTTCCTTAAAAAATAAAATGTTTCCAATGAATGGTCTTGTGGTGATGCTTTCCTATGAATTTATAAGTAGACTTTTAGTGCATCAGAAGAATGAGATAAATATCTACTCTTACAAATATGAGGTCTTTATCGATCTCATTTGATACTTTTAAAAGTTAGCGAATACTATACCTACAACTACATAACTTTTTTACGTCGTGTTTCCATAATTCTAATTTATGTTCGTTAATGTTTTCAAAGGCAATGTAGGAGTGCACCTATTAATTATTCGAATTATATTTCAAATGTTCCTAATAACTGGTTTTTCTGTTTTTCTCGATTTCGAAGAATTTTTCCATTTTCTGGAGTAGACATGCTAATTATATTAATTAGACTTATTTTCGGAAGCTAATTGCTAACCTCAGATGGCTGGTAATCATATGAAAGGTTGTTCCGTTGTTCCCTGATCATTATGCGTTATCTTTATCATCATGTTTTTTTCGCATGTCACTTTCGTTGATTATGTTGTATGTGCAAAGTGCAAACAAATGAGAATTGTGCTTTGTTGTGTTTAGTGTTATTTGCACAAATAAATAAATCAATGAACTTTTATTACGTAATTTATTATACGTTTTTTGGAATACTACAGTTCCTTCATTTTTAGCTCGAGCATGATGTGTTTGACGAGTGCATGATAGTTGTAGTTTAGTATGAGTTTCAGTTCAATGTTCTAACATGCATTCATTTTCATGGAAAGTTGCATGGAAAACAATTTAAATATAAGAATCTCATGTATCATGTGGATCCTCATGTAACTGCCAGATCATGCACTCGTTAATAAAGTTTATAGGTGATTGTTAATTGTAATCCTTTTAATTATCCTCATTAGAGAAATCAATTCGCACAAAATGAATATCTTGACCGTCCTATTCACGGAGATTTTGTGACCATTGTCTCACGTGTAGTGACTGAAGCTTTTCAACGGAAATTGATCGTGGGCGGATGCATTTTGCCTTACTTTGCTGACAACCATATTTCGTACTTAAAAACACAATGGTAAAAAAACAATATTCACTAAATAAGTGATTTTATTAATTTGTTAAGGGACCATATTATTTTTTAAAAACTTCTATAGAAAAGTTTAAACTTCTGGCACCTGCAATCCAACTACTTGGTCGCAGTCCAAAATGGAGACGTGGACAGATGCAAAGCCCTATTAGCTGGAGGGGTGGATGCGGACCAAATGTTCAAAATCAATTCACAAACGATACCTGCCATTTGCATAGGCGTTGAACGGGGTGCATATGCCTTAGTGGAGTTACTTCTTCGAAGTGGAGTTGCAGTTAACAGTAGAGACTCTAAAGGAAGAACAAGTCTCCATGTCGCTATTGAAATGGGTTATGACGCTATCTGCCAACTTCTTTTACAACACAGGGCTGACCCTAACGCTGCAGATGATATGTTGACAAGTCCCATCCACTTAGCGGCTAAACGTGGCTCATTAAGTGAGTCCTCTTTGGCTCTTTCCTTTGCAAAAGTTACTTTGAAATCTTTGTTAAAACTAATTATGGAACTCATTGTAGGTCAGGTGGAAAGTTTGATAACGTACGGTGCCGACATAAATCGTAAAGACCGGAACGGAAAGTCACCTTTGTTTTGCGCTTGCGCTTACCCAGCTGCGAACAAGGAAGTAGTAAAACTTCTCGTTGACAGTGGTGCAACTGTGAATGATCTCGATTTAACCGGATATTCTCCACTTCTTTGTGCTCTTCTCAATTTCAAGTTTGACATTGAAATCGTCAAAGTTCTCATCACTGAAGGTGCATCACTCCAGTGCATCACCCAAGATGGGAATACTCCGGTTCACATTGTTATTCTCAGCAACAATCCCACGTAAGTTTTAATTAACTATAGCGTATTTTTAATTTATTTCAAAGAGTAGGGAGTATATTAGTTCACTTCAGTAGTATACGCATCTCATTTATTTTCAACAGGAAATGGGACTGTTTAGATCTCCTCCTGAAGAAGGGATGTGATAAGGACCAGTGTAATGACATGGGACAAAGTCCTGTGCATTTGGCTTGTCTTCGACAAGATATCGACTCACTTCGGATTCTCATCGCTGCAGGGGCTAATCCGAACACATTAGATAGACTTGGAATCGCTCCGTTGGCATATTGCATTAGTAATGGTATGACGTTATTATAATAATGTTCATTTTTGTCTGAAACTGCCTGATAGCTAGATGAATTTGATGTCGTAAATTTGAAGGTATGGAAAAGTTTGCCCACCTCTTAATTGACGGTGGTGGTTATGAAGACTTGGATAAGCGGAAAATCAACCGGATTTCCGAGTCGTTTCGAAAGAATCTCGTCCAGCGAATGCACAATCCTCCGAGCCTGTTGGAGCTGAGTAGACGAAGCTCAGTCCAGCGATTTGGACCTTACTACAGAGACTGGTTTAATCAGTATCGTGATGATGTTCCTAAAGCTCTCCATCCCTTTATGATGTTTGAGCAACGATTTCTCTCACCTCTTTAACGCATTTTTGTAAAGTAACAACCTTCAACTTCACTGTTCATAGCGCGTGTTTAAGCTGAGCAAAACTGCTGTCACTTATAACGCCAACATCACTATTCTGATAATACTAACAACTTTGATAAGAAGGGAAGATGAGGAGGATAGGATAAATTATCAATGTCGTTCTCAAAACGCCAAGTGATATGCCATTATGCTATACACTATTTAAAGCTTATTTTTCATTCAGATCTGTGCTAGGAATTACGTAATAATCTGTTCCGTTTTCACTAATAATTATTATTAAAATTATTTTCTTTTCTGTTACTATTTAACGTTTTCTAATCATTTATCTTGTCATTGTTCAGACATAATGACGCTTAAATGTATGAAAAGATTTCCGATATGCTTCCACTTGCTCTAATTATCTTAGTACTTAGGCAAGTTCGGAAAGCATACGTGTGTAGTCACGCTAAAAAAGTTTCCTTCATTGCAGCTTATTATATTCTTGTGGGAGGATATTTACTTACCATGTTACCATGATTGTTTTTTTTCGTCAAATCATTTTTTGTTTTTCTTAAATATTTTAATTATAAGTTGTTTTGTGCTTTTTTGAAAGCTGAATTGTTTTTTGTAGAGTAGTATATATGAATATATACAATGTAAGTGCAGTTACACAAGTTGCGATTCGTTAAGTGATATTCTGCTGGTATAATAAAATTATAATTATGACTTTTTGTGCGCAATACCAAAAAGAATGAAAATGAAAATAAAATTACTTCTGCTCGCCAGTGATATTTAACTTCAAAAGAAAACTTTTTTTATTCAAGTGACTGAAAGGATGCAACAAAATAGCAATATAGGAATGTAAGGAGTATCAAATAAAGGTTCTTCAAACTAACTTGGGTAACTAACTAAATGTCCGGTAAGTGATTCATAGAATTTGCCTCTGCTCCTGGTACACAGAGAATTCGTTTCAAGAAAATCCAATAACGCAACGTTAGCATAGCTGTACAGAAAAGAAAATCCCAATTACATTAAACAGATTTTAGTAATTTCCTATGGAGTAGAGTACGTAAGTGAGAAAAAAACAGAGAAGGCAGCGACAGCGAGGTCATTGTATGTAGCAGTTGAAAACAATTTGTATCTACCTTATCAGCTCCGGATGCAAAGCAAGCATAAAATTGCTGCATTGGAGAGCACTCATCGCGGGATTTTCCCAATTTGCTGCCCCCAGAAATTTTATCAGCACCTGAATCATATGAGAGATTTTTATATTTATAATGACTCCATGATTTACAGTTAGTCTAACGGCGATTAATCAAAATATTTACATACCTGACGACTCTGTGCACTGGCTAGCCAACTCGCTGAGCTTTAAAAGGTATGACTCTGGAGCATTTAATTCGGTGAAATCCAGCATGAGATCTCTGTCAATTTTACCTTCATTGTCAATCTAGTAACAATATTGCCGATGTGAGCAAAATACATTTATTTTATAAAATAATAATTACTAGAGTTAATCAGATCAAAAGAGTATATTTAGCTATACCAGTTGCAACCCGCCTAACAGGCACTTGGATAAACACTGTCAAAATAAAAATAATTAGCATTACTTAATTACTGAAGCACCGGATTCTAATTCATGTATGGATTTTATAAGTTTTATTGACCAACTTTGTCGTCGAAATCTTCCATTGCCAGCTCTTCCAACTTGGGAGTTGCAGAAAATCCTGCACTTTTAGTGCAATCTTCTTCTATGAACGAAATATTCTGAGAGTTTTTGAAAGTACCCATACAACTTAACCCCTGGTTAATTGCATTCAGAAATATAAATGCAATTGGGAAACTCAAAAGACTTTTGAACTGCATGTTGGATTTTAAAAGTTAAAAATTAGAATCTCTATTGAGTTAAAGAAGTTCAAAAATGTATCCAACAATGACCAAACCCTGACTGAAGACAAACTCCTAACCCAAAATACGGTTGTATTTATACTGAAAAAATAGGCGAAATTTTCCTCCTGCGCTTCCGCTCTCATAATTGTCCGCGAGTGACACTGACAGTGAAATAATACAGGACTGGAGACATCCCGGTATTTTTGGCATCTTGATATACAAAGCATTAATTGCAGACTACTAATTATAATTGTGATTCACCAATGACAAGTCCTTGGTAATTGCATATTGTCAGTTTTTCTTTTAATTAGAAACTGACCAATTTAAAGTCTAGCCTGTTATACATACATTTACGTCATTAAAAGTACACAACGCTACTTTTACCTGGTCATGGTGCAATTTACTTTGAATTTTTTTGATATAACCATCATCAACAATTAGACTTGTCATTGATATTCTTTTTTTCTCCAGCGTACGCTTGCATTATGCATGACAAGTCACGTCTCGCGCAGGATCAACGGAAAATGCGAACAAAGACTAATTTTACCCCTTTGGTTGGGTTGCGTGTTTGGATACCACAACGTCCACAACTTCACATTTCATTCTGCCTCGTCAGAACGATGCTAATATTGCTAACATGCAAACCGTACAATTCAATACACTTCCTTCTTGTTGCTTTTTTATGCTGACTGACATTTCCCATATTCTTAAACTTATGTATATTTTTTGGTCTTGCTTGTTGCATGTTCTTCCATCCAAAGTCATCAACATTCATGAAAGAACTTGCTCTATCCGTAATACCTTAAGCAAAATGAAGGGGTTGGTTTGTGAATACTATAGAGTAGCAATAAATATGCACATATAGCTTGCTTTCCAAATTCACATAAAAACGACTACGGATTCTTTAATGAAGCTGTCTCTAGCTGAAAGTTTAAATGGAGGAGAACACTAAAGTAAAAAAAAAGGCTCGAGGCTCATTCATGGCAAGGCAAGGTATACTGAACCCTGCATGTTCCTCCTCAACTCTTCCATCGAAAGCAACCCTCTCTCCAGACCATAAGGAAGGCTAGCTATGAGAAAAGATTTTTATCTTGGATCCAAGCCAATACCGACGGCAGCCCTTGCTGCTTAAGTGTATCTGACTTTAACGTTTATTTCGGTGCATGCATGTTGTGTGCATCATATCTTGTCAATCGGGTGAGAAAACTTCAAAGCGTGTAGGTTAACCAGAGCAAGCTTTTCTACTATGAATGTTATGTGATGATGAAGCACTGGATATATGTGCTCACCATGACCAAGAGCAAAAAATTAACAAGTACTAATATCAACCCTCTTTTCGGGTTTATGGAGAGCGTATGATGGAGCATCATATATGCATCCCTGTTCCGTATGAAAAGAAGTGGATAATGCTGCACATACACAAACTGTAATTTTTTACCCTGCCTGTAAACGGTAAGATTTTCCTGAAATGCCTAGGTAAAAGGTATGCTGTAAGTATGTATTAGAAATTCCAGCGAGAAAAATCGTGACAAGTTGATGAGATTGTTGTTTGTTGTTCAACAAAATTCCTGGGAATGATGAGGATTCTAGGATAAGCTAAAATTTATATTTGTAAATAGGTGTCAACATAAAGATTTTGATCCAGAGAGAACTATGAATGAGTGACTAATGCAACATCTGTGTGCTCCTGCATCATATCCCGTTTTTGTCATAAGATTTGTTTGGACAGGTTGCAAATATTTGTGAAGAATCGCAGTTTGCAGTGCAGAGGGCTGCTTTACGATACAGATCAGAAACAGTCAAATCTGTAAGATGTAAAGGATGGATACTGAATTGGGTGTAGTGATAAAAGTGTGCAAGTGAGAATGACATTGTAGATTAGTTGAACTTTTATTGGTGTTTATTGTGTTCAGCTTGTTGAAGCATATAATTGAATCTTTGAGCGGAGTCAGCATCACATCAATGTATTCGCCGCTTGGACTCTAAATGGGATATTTATCGTTTTCGCTTGTTTACACTTTTTTGCTCAACCCCACAAAATAAGGACTGGAACGTGTTCAAAACAACTCCGCTCAAATCTAACCTGGCTAAAGTCTGGAACATTATTAAAACTAGGGTGTATGTAGTTAATTATATAACTCTAATTAATTAATTTTAATTAGTTGTGAAACCGTGAGACGGTGTAAACGTGTTAAATTAAATAGTTTAAAAAGGGCCTTCCACCAAGTCACAATGAAGCTTTCACTTGGAACATTCAGCATGCTACTCTTGGGTAAGAAATTTAACTAAGAGTTTTCACATATTTGTTTTAAAATTTAAAAAGTGTTAGGGCGTCAGCAGGCGGGTGGACTAGCTGACTACAAATTTTAAACGCTGGCAAGATTAAAATAAATTGCGAGTAAAACCAGATTATTCTCAGTGCACATCTGATTAGGCATTCTAACCTTTTACATCACTTGTATAAAAAAATATTGTGTTATAAAATGCATTGAACACAAAAACAAATGCAAAAGACTTGAATTTCGATGATGAACAAGTGGCAATCTGTGATTTTACAAAAGAAAAGTGGATCAAATTAATTTCAAACGTATATACAATTTTCTGCATACCAAATAATCAGCAGGACTGGAATGTCTGCTTGAATTACTTACATGTTTTTGAGAAGTGCAAACATAACTCAATATTTGATTTCACATAGTTCACGCTAAAATGTTTTTTCGTCATTATCACTTCCTTTCCTGTATTTGCACTACTTGCAATGAGCAATATGAGTACCGTACTATTTATCATGAACTCATGCAACACGACTACGATACGCACTATGAAAATACTTTGGATATTTATGCAGCAATATTTGCTAGGAATTCACCTAGACAAGCCACTACACCCACATACTCATTTATGGAACGTCTCTTGTAAGCACATCATTATCATCTTCACATTAGCATCCTATTATATTCCCTTGATTTCATTACAGTCCTTTGTAGCATTGTTTCATTTACACCCGCATCCACTATCCTGACTCTGACTCTTGTAACGAAATAATCATTTTGCTAAAGCTCTTCACATTGTCCCGCATGTAAATTGCAAATTTATCCTATTCAATTCAGCAATCCAGCTGAAACCAACCATTTGAGCATGGTTTATGACAACCAATTAACATGTGTAAATCATGCATGATCATAATCTTGTCCACATGTTTGAAACCATTCTTCTGTCTCTCGATATCGTTGCCGAAATCTCGGCCAAGAAAGAAGCATTTCACAATGAGCACAAAAGTGAGCTGAACAAAGTACTATGCGGATGGAAGAATTAGTGAATAAAAAATGGTGTGATTACTAAAGGCAAAGTTAGAAGTATTTTCCTTTTTACGTTGTGACTGTGGATCACACACCGTCGAAAAAATTCTCATCTCTCGAAGTGATTTTTTACCACCGTATTTCAGCACTTTTTAGTGCAATACCATGCTAAATTGTGTGGAGAGAACAAAAAAATGACTATTGTAATTTTTTGACAAGGAATATGACTCCAGGGAAGGATGCTATAGATGTGATTTCTCTTTCGTCTCTTGAGTTTTAAAGTTATAGCCCAGAAAATGCTTGCTTTGTTATTTTTTACAAATAGGAAAATCTCCACTTATTATGCTGGTGTATGCGTCTGCATACACAATTCTGAGTAATATCTATTACATGGGGAAAATGTTCGCAGGATTTGTGTTTAGAGATTTGGTGAAATACAAAACCTTACATGTACTAGTTGTTGAAGAGAAGTATTAGACAAGAGACGAGACTCAATTGAATGAATACAGTATTTATTGAGTCCATGAGCTTGTTGCACGGACCGTTTATCTTGAGAGTTTAGTTTTGAGAGAGAAGCAGAAAACAAACTAAAGTAAACATGTGCGTTTGCTCTGTATTCAATTGTAGAACTGGGTTGATTAAGATAGTTCAAGTTAGCATAATTTAGCTGCTACACATAGCCAGTAGTAAGGGATAGATAAAACTCCAGCTTCATATTTCGAGCAATTGATAAGTTTGAGGATTGTGTGAAAATTGTAAAAATAGTTATAAAAATTAATTTTCATTGAAGTCGTCGTATTTTGAAAGGTAATACGTTATGAAATTAAAATCAGATCTTTAAATGCTAATAGGAAGATTTTTGTACTTTTCAAAATGTAAAATTTAAAAGCTATTATATTAATTTAATTTATCGATTATTGCTGTGTATTCACTAGATGGTGTGTAATTTGTTTGTGGAATTGAGGATAAATGTGTAAATGCCATGAATCTTATATTTTATACTAAAGACAAAATTGTATGTCCTTACAAGATTACATTTAAAGTTTGTTAGCTAATTTTTTACCACATAAAAAATTACATCCACAATGAACATGCTACTTATATGAATTCCGTATTAATCATATACCTGTTTAATTAATTTTTAGCCTTGAGCTACCTTACCATTGTACAAGGTAAAGGTGGTGGCGGAGGAGGTGGACGAGGAGGCGGCGGTGGAGGTAGAGGAGGAGGCAAAACCAGTTCCGGAAAAGGAATTTCCAAATCGCGAGCTGCTGTTCTATTAGGAAGTGGTGCCGCAGGATACGCAGCTTATAGAGCTCATAAAAATTCGAAAAAGGATCAAGAACGTACGCGAACAATAATTATTTGCATATTTTTCGATTATCTTGATTCGGAATGAAAAAATGCTTTGCATATTTGTAGGTGGAGACAAAGAAGATCCAGATTTTGATTCGTACGACTATCTCTCTGAATCAGATTATAAACTTCAGGAATCCACATCTTATTACGGTATGAAGTGACAATTGAAATTTATATTCACGTAAAATACATAATGAATTTAAAAACAAAACTAATTCCACTTTATTATTCGAATTATAGCTACAGAAGGCATCGGAATGTCTGCGTGGGCTATTATCTTCGTCATCCTGGGCATAATTGCCATTGGCACTGTAGGATGGTACTGTTGCAATGTTTTTCTCCCTGTTTGGGAGGATAACCGGCAAATGAGACGAAGATCTATGATGGGTCGAATGAAGGACGAAGTGCCCCTCCAAGAAACCCCTTCAACTGCTACACCCTCTCCATAAAAATGTCTTCCAGTGTGTTGCAGCTATAATTATGCAGCAGAGATGGACAATACGCATGACGAGTCAATTTAATTAAGTCTGACATGAAGCAACAGAAACAAATAGGAACAAGAATCTACAAAATATGTTTGCACCTAACCCCTAAAAGTATGACCAATCTTCCTCTGAAAGGGTGGATCATTATCAATCATTTTAATTTGTACGCACAACGTTATTAAACCTGACAGTAATTCGTACTTCTTGGACATTTTTGTGCGCGGAAGATGAAAATCCAATGTGAAACATTTATTGCCAAATTTAGTGAAATTTTCGGAAACAAAACTGGAGATTCTGTTTTATATACAAAGTGTTCATTTTTCGTCGTGTAATAGAAAGTTAATAGATAATATTTGGTTGCGGAAGTGGACAAGCAAGTAGTTATTACAAACAATTCTTAGGCAATATTGTGAATTGGGATCTTTCAAACATGTGTTGTGTGAACTGTGAACAGCTCAGTTTTCAGCATATATGAAATAAAATTTGGAGATATATTTTGTACATATTTGAAATTAGATAACAAAGTGTCGAATGAAACAATTTTACGTAGATAAAACTTTTACGTGCTAGGGTTTGTTACTGTGATTAGTGTGGTGTGGGCTTTTATTATTATTTTATAACCAGGGAATTGTATTCTGTGTATTAATAATCCTATGATTATAAAATATTACTACTTGTTTTACATTATTTAATGTTCTTAGAAATATGTTCTCATTTCCTAATTGAAATTTGTTAAGCAGCAGTTGCATAAAATGTTTATTGAGCTTATTAAATTAAGCCATTATATTTTTATTCACCAATGGTTCAATTCAGTAAATACAGATAGACAGTATTTAAGCCGACTCTTTGTACATAAGAATTTAAAACTGCATCTAATCTATTTTGCAGTGATCTCTAAGCCCTTCAAAATGATAGTGTAACAGTTTGAAAGAAGTTGCAATAAAAACATTTTTTCGTGTTTTCCTGCACATTAAAAATATTTTAAATATTTACTGCTCAGGTTCAATTTAATTACTAACAAGGGTGGAGTGGAAACCTTTACCAATCATTAAAATTCGTTGTTCATTTAGCAAATTGCAATCCATTGCAATTTATCCTCGAACTTCAACGCTATTCTAGTATTTTGATACAGATGTACAAACTGGATCTTACGACAGATTAATATTGTGACTAATATGAAAAGATAATATGTATTCTGCAACTCGACCGTAGGTCCACATATTTCGTAATATTAAGATTTCTGTAAAATCCGCCTGCGAAAGATGCAAGTCATAGCGTTGTCATTCTCTCTATTTTACAAAGACAAATTTCCTCTCTCATACTCATACAGACAAATACTATTATTACGACACATCATATTGTAGTTTAATGCTCCCTTTCATTCAGCTTGGCCAACAGTTGCTTTGTAAAACTAGTCTCCACCTTTGGCATCGTTAGCTCTGAAAGAATACTCCCTCTTGGCTTAGCAGTAGGAGACGCATTTTGACTGGAATGTCGCTTCCAAATGTCATTGCCAGTTTTTACATCGTAAAACTCTTTTACTGGATCCGCTTTTAGGATAACACTTCCTTGATGCTCCCAGTATACATTCGGCGAGGGGCTTTGGTTTCTGGTAAATTTATATGGCGGTAGCACTCTAGTGTTTGCAGGTTTATTCACAGGTGGACTCTCCTCATAAAACTGAGGCGGAGATTGGATAATTGGAGGACTTTGTTGTTGAATCGAGACCGGCCGAGGAAATTCTTGAAAACGGTGTTCTTGTTCATTACGTACGAATGGTAATAGGTGATGGTGAACACCTGTGTTGTTCCAGTCTGGATCATATTTGTCAATGTCTGGAAGGCTGATATCTAGAGGCGTCCCCAGCCCATAGGGTTTTGTGGCTCGAGTAAAAAGATAAAATTTTCCCCTCGTCCTACGGAAAACGCAATTTACTTAAGTGCACATAAATATGAGTTTCAGTGCTAACGTGTTTAATTCTCATTAAAAGCAAAATAAGCATCACCTTCGTTGAAAAACAAATAAAAACTTCTTTCACAGCCACTGTTTTAAGGTAATTAGTCGATTAATTTTCTGACCTGACTTTTCTGCAATTACCACCACCACACTACATTGCATGACTAAACAATTTTTCTAGGCATTTTTTTTAGGTACCTACGCATTTTATCAGAACCTCTCCACATAAAAATGTAGTCGCGTATACATGTTAATTTTTTATTACAGCGACAACAGACTTTGTAATAAGCTACTATATAACACACAACCTGTCTGACGCATCCTCAAAATCAAGAAAAAAATTTCCCTTTTTGCCCAAAAAATGTGTAATGATCAAATGTAAAGAAGTTTCTTACGAGTGGGGGGCGTGCTCTCCCATGAATACCATGTCTTCGGATCCGCATGGACACTCCCCTTTTACATAATTATCCCAGTTATTACAGTTACAAGCTGGGAATGCAATAGGCGACACAATACTTTCCGCGAAAAATGCTACCGATCTTGCGTGATCGCATTCAACCTCTGAAAATAATGAGCATTAATTTAATTTTTTCCATAAAAGTTAATACTTGCAATTAAGTACAGGTGTTTAGCCGAACCTTCATATATATGTGTCCACTTTGTTGGGCACCCTGGCTGTGCCCGTCCAGAATTGGGATAGTAGTCCGCATGACCTAAAGGGTTCCCAAGTCCTAAGTGACCCTCCATAAAGGCTCTACCCCCATTTGTATGAATAATATCAACATACAAGGCGTCACTTCTGTCGAGACGTTTACTATCATCAACAAGACGAAATGTAGGCTGGGCGGGATCCAGACCTCTAATTAATTTACAAAGAATTAACAAGTGTTATGTTAGATAAATATGTTTTTATTTGACAACGTTATTCATATAAAAATTGTGAGTCATTACGTAATTCTTCCAATTTTTCCTCCAAGCTTTGACCCAGCGATTCCTGCTACATGTGCTCCCCAAGAGAATCCCATTATGTGCAAGCTCCCCAGCAGTACCCCATTTTCTGCTAAAAACTTAATCATTTCAGTCAACACCTCCGCTGCTAAATCTGGAGCAGCCGACCAATAAAACATAGGTAACGCGAAAAGAGTATAATCAATAATTAAAATATTGAGATCAGCAAGATGCAGATATGCTTCTCGCAACGACACTATCCAGTCCTCAAGGTAAATCTCATTTGCAGAATGAGCATATCCGTGAACAATGACTTTGGTAAGACGTCGCACGTCAAAATTACTCGTGTGCAGAGACTCCAAATCTCCTATTCGGATTTCATGTGCCCACCTTGGATTCTTTCGAGTCCATAGTTTAAACTTTATGTGATTTTTCATGTTCAACCATCCAAACAAGTTGTCCAAAGTAATGTTATCCTTTTTAACTTGGAATGGGTCATTGACAAGATG